>SCLD01094769.1:0-11938 GCA_004367895.1 Oikopleura longicauda | reverse complement strand
AGAGACATGTTCTGATCCAGAGTTTGTCCGACGATTTTTAAATGCAGAAATCTTAGTCACGTGACGTCGTTGTGTGACGTTATATCGAGTGTAGATTTACTTACTCAAAAACTACCCTTGCAACATGACGTCAAGCAGGTCCTATAGTGACGTTATAAATTATAATCTATGCGAAATTTAAATATGGAAAATATTTCCATACAACCTTCTGGTTCACACCCACAAGTCTTTCCAATAAGGGTTAATAAGTTTATTTCATCATAAATTCAGTTCCTAAATTAAAATCATAGACGTCTAAAACTCTAAAAGAGATTCGGAACTTTTTTATTTTCACGTGCCTACATTCGGTTTTGTCCTGTGATCAAGTGATCTTCACGAGGTTATGCCATTTGAGTTCGTCGTCATAATTTATAAGGAAGCCTCATTTTTGAAATTCTTCAGAAAATTTGAGAGATTTTTTTATTTAGATTTTTGTAATTTTTTATTTATGGTTATTTTTAGAAAATGAAAATAACGAGTTGGAAACATTGGTAAGACTTCTCAATGATGAGCATAACGATCAACAGTCACATGTTGCTGATGACGATCAAGATGCCAAAGAGGAATATATCAAAATTGAAGTCACAGACTAAGGAAAAGGCTTCAACAGGTCCGACCTACGAACGGGTCAATCGGCGGACCAACCGGGGCCATAACTCGGACAGTGTTTTCAACCCATTCTAGCTTTTACTTACCCAATTTTGATTTTATGTTCCATGTTGATTTACCCAATTCCCAGATTTTTGTCATCTTTTGACTAATGTTGGCAACATTATTTTCATAAGATTTGAAAAAGTCTATTTTCTACCACCCCCATTATTGAAATCGTGCAATTTTATTAATACCAGCTTCTCATTGGCTCATCAAAAAATTTTCTCGTGTGCATCCCATCCAAAATGATTGCTCAATTCGACTGCAATCAGAGCTGTTTCTGCCCGCCTCAAAAATGCACAGAGAACATCGTGAACACACCCTAACCATAGGATGTTCAAACCCAATCGAGCAATTTTTAACCCATTGTAAACCTTTTTTATATTTAAACTACTCCATCCCGCTTATAAGATTATATTCTAGAATTAAGATTCATAACTATGAGTAATATGTATGAGTCATAGATCACGAAATTTTCTCCCTCCCTCTTACTTCATTTATTATTCACAATTAATTCAGGATTGTTTCATTCTGTACTTCATGTTTAAATCGTGAAATTTTCAGCCAATCAAATTTCTCTATTTTAGATTCGGTACCTGAGTTTTTGAGGATAAAAAGGACTAAACCAGACGGGAAGAGGACATTGCGGTCACTATGGACAGAATTAACGGACTTGGGACGGTCGATGGCGACATGAAAGATCCAAAAATGGACCTGTGCTCAATTATAAAATGTGAACAGTGTCTATTTTGGTGTTCTGATCCAAGATATATAACACTGCATAATGAAATTGCTCATGGGACGACAACAAATGTTGATACCGAAGATGTTCTATCCCATCCCTCCGCAAAAAAATTCAAAGCAGATCAGACCGAAGCATTAGATCCAAAGAATAAAGCTAATATCGAACAAATGATCAAATTGACACATTCACTGATGAGTCATTTGTATTCGACATTATTGGATTGCAGCGTAACAGAAAATGAAAATGACGTTTCGTCGATTCTAGAACGCGTTGTCCCAGATTCAACCCAACAGACATCTTCCCATTTACTCAATTCAACACTCAACAATTCAAATTCACTCAATTTTACCGATCAGGAAAATGTTCAATCTAACTGCTTGATCTTGCAATCAGCTGCTCAACAGTTTCAATAAGTTGGTTGTAATCAGTTGAATGAAATCAATTGAACGCAATCAGTTTGTTGCAATCCCTTGTTTGCAATCAGCTGCAATCAGCTGGTTGCCAATAAATCTCAGTAGGACAGCTTCAGTAACAATTGAACATTAAATTGAACATTGCTTAAGACAAAGAATGCGGCTCGGTTGCTCGAGAAATTAAATTCTCTTCAAAATCCAAAAATAAATACTCTTCCTTCTTCGCTGACATCATCACCTTCCCAACCTACAATAACAACCAACATCCCAGCTATTGTCAGCGTCAAATCAGCAACACCAGAACATGAAAATAATTTGAATCATCTGGATAGCAATGGTAGTGGAAGTACAAGAAAGAGAAAGCGAGAAGACAAAGAAGATACTCCTATACTGGATATTCAAAGGAACTGATTTTGAAACATTCTGAAACATCCACTGTCACTTTTCCAAAATCAGATGTCACCTCAAAAAGTCATCTTTTTGAGCTTACATGTGATAGTACTGTTTCAAACTCTGCCAAAAGTTTACTCACTAAAAATATGCTAAATAATAAGAATGTGCTAAATACAACTTCTAATGGTGAAATCGACAGAACCCAACTCCTCATTGAAACAATTCGCGCAGCTCAAGCAGCACATGCCAAGCAGCTGGAAAGTGGTCAAGCAACAAATTCTGATGACGAGACAGATGCCGTTGTTAATCCAATGGAGCCAGAACCAAATGATTTAAAAAAAGAAAAATCTGATGAAGACGAAATTGAAATTATTCATATGACTGATGAGCCAGAATCAATAAGGTAATATTTCGATTCTATTACACCAATTTTAATTTATGACGTCATAATATATATTAAAAGAGACTTTATATGGGTTGTATAACAAAAGTTTTTAAATTCAATTTTCAGTTTTGAAAGCGAAAAGTGCGATTCGACTTTGGCATTTCCGTCGTCAGACACCCTATCGCGATTTAATTCAATGAGCTATGGACGTAACATTTTATCTCAAATCCAAAAAACGCCAAATTTTAATACTGGTAGTGCTGTAAGTCTTCAAAGAACCCAATCCCCAAGCCTTCAAATATCAAAAGAAATGAAATATGAATCTCCTAAAGCTAAGTCCTCATATGGAACAGTTTCAAGTACAAGTGATTATTCATTGGTCACATTTGCATCTCAACAATCGGCAGCCAATCAGCAGCTAGCGCCAAAAACGCCAATCAGCTGTTCGATATGTGGCAGTCACTGGAGGACGCCAAGCGCACTCAATATCCATATGAGAGTTCACACTGGAGAAAAACCATATAAATGTTATATTTGTGGCAAGGGACATAAGCAAAAGGGTCAACTGAAGGTAAATTCTAACCCAACCCAAAATCTGACCATAGTATAATTTTCAATTTTTAACCCAAATATTTAGGTTCATATTAACAAACATCATCCTGGTCAATGGTCGTTTGGACAAGTGTATTGTAAAGATCCAAAGAAATGCTCAATGTGTGGCGAAGTCTATACCGATCCAAAAGATCTCTCGAAGCATATTCTTGAATGTAATCCAACCCGTGGCATGAAAGCAGCTGCTGACGGACCATTGTCGATAACTACATCTTCGACACCAACAAAGGAAGAGCCATCTGGTGGCAATACAACATCATCGACGTCATCATCACCACCACCACGCCTTTCGGATTTTAATTCAAATCAAAATAGTTCAGTAAATGCAGTTGCTGAAACACTTTTGGCTCGCCTCAAATCAAATCCAGCTATAATGTCTTTTAATAGACCAGGAATCAATACAACCAGTTTAAGCAGTGGTGTGAGTCTCAACGGAATACGAATGGACAAATCTGGACCACTCGATTTTCAAAAACTAGCAGCCAATCTTAGCTTAGCCAATCAAATCGGGGGAAATTCGGGATCGACTAATGGTAATTCAACCCGAAATACTTCTTCTGAATCGATCTCGTCCACGACAAGTGTTCCAAATGATGTTCCAGTTTCGACGAATCCTGTGACCAACCCACTTTTGGACAATAAGATCGAAGTTAAAATTGATAAAAGCCAGATGACTGCTTAAAATAATGATCCTAATCACACCTACACATATCCTAGGCCCTAGGACCTAGGGATTCACACAAATCGCCCAGACAGAGCCTAGGTATACCTTCACCTGAATAGCTTCATGGAGTCATATCCATGACTCATCTCCAATTCCATGCCTTTGAATTGACAATTTGAGACACTATGACTGCTAAAATGTAAATTTCACCCCTTTTCTACATTGATCACCAATAACCTTCTTGCATCCTCCCCCGATGTTTTTTCATTCGAGCTCATTTACCTTTTAAAAAACTCAAAAATAGCCCATTTGGGTCATTTTTGAATCGTCGCTTTTTAGGCTCCAGCGAAACTTCTTCACAATTTCTTCCAGCCATAAATACCATAACTTCGGTATCACTAGGGTGTCTATCCCTTATCATATTTCATTCAAATATGAATTATTAGCCAAATACCTATAAATGAGATTTCACAATATTTCTCAATCGGAAAAAACACTCCCTTCGAAAAACCATAAAAAGTGACGTTTTTTGTAAAGTTCAAGTGTCTAATTTAAGCCTAATAAAACCCAAAAAATTGCTTGTTATTTTTACTGTACTTGACTATAGATAGATTTAATCTAAAGCTGTCGGGTTTTCAAATTGATGGTTAATATAACCAGAGTGGGCGGATTAATATTGCCCTCAAAACGCCCTCTTTACACGGGAAACAAAGTGATTGTGGCGCCAAAGATGTCAATATTCATTCCCCCGGTCATTTTATAGGTGGCGCTCTGAACCGATAAAACCGAGTTTTTCTGCCCAATTTGAATCTTGGTTAAACTCGACAGTTTTAATTTAAGTCAACCTATCTGAGTTGAAGTTTGATGTTTTAGAAAACAAAATCAATTATGTAAATCTCCAGTTTTACTGAAAATTCAACGGTGACATTCAAACCTTGACATTGCTTTGAATCAAAAATATTTGATATAGGGGGCCACACATTACAGTGAACCAACCGATCTTGAACTAGCTAACAATGTAGTGTCCCATTTTTATATGCATGTAGGTAGGTAGGTCACTCAAACGTGTGGAAGTTTAACGTGACCACCTATATTGAAATTTAAAATCTTTGCAATCAGTTTGCTTGTAACTATGGCCACTGAAGCTTTCATCAGTTGTCTTTATTCTATAATATCGAACTTCAACTACACTGTACCTAACTGTAACATATATTTAAATAGATTTTCTTAATCTGTTGGCCATTCATTTTAACCACGAGTCGATCGAGAATGTGGTTATAATGATTTGGCCTGTGCGGATTAAAAAAAGCCATGTGGGGTTGAATCTCTCTGGAACTGAAAAATTTTGGAACTGACTAATTTTGCTTCTTTTGGTGGAGGAGGGTTTTTGAGGTTTTGGATTTAGTATGGATTTATGAGAGTTTGTAAAAACTGAAACTGTCGAGATTTAGAGGTTTGGATTGGGGTTAGGATTAGGGTTAGGGGTTGAAATTTAGAAATTCAAATTTGATATACAACCCATTACTGGTGGTACACACGTCATGCAGTGTGCACTGCACTGATACACGCGTGAGAATGACGTCATCAAGGGAACGCCTTATATGAAAATTTGGTCGACGAAATTCTAACCTTGGGATTAGACTTTGGAGGTGGGATTTTAGCTCTCCACACCAAAATTTTACGGCTTAAACAAGACTTACCAAGTTCAAAATGAATACAGTCTGAGTCTCTAACACAAGTCTTTTTCAAGTAGACCACTTCTCTTAACTGGGTTAAAATAGAAACCTAGCGATAAACCCCAACCCAACCTTTAACCCCGAACCCCACGTGGTATAAAATGCCAGCAGATTTTTCTGAAATTACGATTTTGATTTTATGTGTGGCTTCTTAATATAGAACCAGCTGTCTATTCTGATTTTGACCTATGACCTTGGGGTTTTTCAATTCAGCAACAAGTCTGCTAAGTACTTCTAAAGGTTTGACGTTTCTTTACGTGTCGCGAATTTTGGACGAGGATAAAATTTGGGCCACAGGAGGACGCTTACACCCTAGCCGTAAGCCCAAACCTCTCGGTTTCAGTGTTCGGTCCTTCTTAGAACTATTTTTAGTATACTTGGATCAGGACTTCAAAGAGAAAATAAGAGAACCCAGGTTAAATATATATATATATATATTACATAATGAAATATTAGATTAATATATATTTTCAATATACTATTATAATGTAGTTTTTTTTGTCTATAAATAATTTCGTTCCAAATATATTGGAACCTTTCTATTTAAGAATAAACAAAAATGACCTCTTTATTTCAGAGAATAATTATAGTTTTTCGAACTAATTAAACTACTAATAAGATATAGATTTTGTGTTTCTCAAGAGATTTCTTTTATTTTTTTATCGCGGTCCTCGCGGTATCCGGATCACGGTATCGCGCGCGGTACCCCTAATGTCCTACTTGTTGCTCGAGAGCCGCGCAAAAAGGGGTTGAGGTTAACCCTCAACCTCCAGCATACTTTTTTTACTTCGTATTTTAAAATGTAGGCCAAACCCAGTTTTTGGGATAAAAAATCCCCCGGAGGGCAGAAATTTTAAGCTAGGGCCTAGTTACCCTTACTTAACTAAAATGATCTCTCTCTGGTTTAAAGTAAGAGAGGACTCAGAAACCCAAAGCCGATTCGGGATTTTCAAAAAACCACGAGCGAGTGAGGTTTAAGAGTGAGAAAAAGGGAGAAAAGGGGATGAGGATAGAGAAAGAAACAAAACGAGCAGAACCCATTTTACTTTCCAGAGAGACAACTTTATCAAGGCCAGAGAAACAACGATCTCCTCAAATATTTTTTTTCTTCAAAACTTTTTATCATTCTCAACCAGACCTATATATTAAATTATATTTTTAAATCATCCTTTAAACTATTTCTAGTGCACACTTTATGTTTGCACAAGCGTTAAAATGTGATTTGCTGTTCATATGTTGTCATCCAATGTATGAAAAAGTTTGTAAATCCCGTTATTATGTACACTTATACCTATTATGTGACTAAACAACCTTCATCTTCAATATTCTGATAATAACTTCAAAAAATCACTCTGAACCTCACCTTTTCGCCTTTTATCCGTCATCAACTGGCTTTCTAGCACCACCTTGCGTCTCTTGAAGATGTGGGGTACATGATTTAGGCCCAATCGTAAGCCCAAATTATGGAGGAGGGCCATTTGGATGTTGGATAGCGCCTACCAGAGGCGTATATAACTGAATACGTTCTAACTGAATTTTGACTAAAAAGGAAATATCATAATATTACATCAAAAACATGATTAATTTTAAGAATTGGCGGACAATGAATGGTATCAATGTTGGATCCCCTATCCATAGGGGACACCCACATGCCAATAACACACAAAAGTATGTCAACTTTAATGTCAACAATCATGTCAACAATTATCATTAGGATTATTAATTTTAGGATAAATTTGATTGGCTGCAAAAAGTGTGACTTTAAATGTACGGATCGGAGATATCTTAGTGCCCATAATCGAATCGAACATCGACTCCAAAATGAAAACGTTGAGGAAGAGAACTTTGTCGAAAAACTCATTATTATTGTCAAAGAAACTTCAGAACATACAGAACTTATTATGGAATCATTATTAGAAAAAGCACAAGGATTGGTCGAAGAACTTATCGATTTTAAATCAGCTTTTCCAAAATGTGATAATATACGAGCAACAGTAGATGGTTCAGGTAATTTTTATTTAAAAACTTCTTAAAACTTTTTATTAACTAAGCCTAATTACTAACTGAGCCTCTTAACTTAAGTCTTAAGAGTAGCATAGGTAGCGAATTTCGATATCAGATTTATGGTTTCTGAGCAAAACAGCGCTGGCCAGGCTACCCTCAAATATACTTGAAACATATATCTTTTCATCTACTTTTGAATTTTAGGATAGGGTTAACACCAATGAATATAAATGAATGTCATTGTAAGGATACTCTTGGTTATTAATGAATTATTAAGGATATAACCCCTAAAATTAGTCGGAAGTTTCATATTAAATCGAACTTAAATCGTATTTAATCGAACTAAGAGTCAAAATTAAACTTTCTCAGGATGATACAACCGATTTTTCTATGATTAAAAATTGATTCAGAATCGTGTAATATGTCACATGGTAAATATATTGTGTGTTTCATTGAAATAATTTGTGGTTTCTATAAGTTAAAATTACGTTTGCAGTATTATTCAAAGTGTTATTTGACTGTTCATTTTACAGATCATTGAATCTAGCATATATTCAAGACTGTCAAACTAAAACGTCTACCGGTACAAATGCATGTATAGGGTGATCACACGAGAGTTATACTGTATATATTTCAACCTGTAACCTCAAAATGTTATCAAATGTATAACTCTAATGTGGTAACTCCCTATACTGCATTTCAATCGACATGTATATCAAAAGTAAATTATTTTTTTAGATGGAGGAATGTCTTATGCTTCTGATATTCAAATGGGATCATTATCGACATCGCCAAATGCCCCCAGTTTAAGTACAGCTCAAACTGGGGGTAATAGTAGAAATTCCCAAAATGGAACGCCGATTGTTAATGGGACGTCCCCTTTTATTCCAGATTTTGGATTATCGGCATTGACATCCCTAACACAAATTGCAAAATTGACTCAAAAAGATACCCCAAACAGTTTACTCGCCTCAAATCCGGTCTCAATCTCGAACCACCATCATCATCACCACCCTGCAACAACCATTGGAGCAAATATAGCCCAGTCATTGACCAATCAGAATCTAGCCTCATTAGGAACACTATCTCTAGAAGCTTTCAAACAGGTACGTCAGGAAAACGTTATATATCAGCCGGTAGAAAATTGTAGGCCGTTTACGATTATAATTCCATATAAAATAATATATGATATTGATTATAACATGTCCCTTTGATTTCGTAATGCAACGTTATGAAATCAAATCGTTATGTATCAGAAATGATATAATCGAGGATAATTGTTACAAACCATAAATTTTCGCATTCATGCGCTACACATATCATAAGTAACATATAGTAGGTGACATAATTAATAAAGCATTACTAATACTGTATTGATACGCCATGGACGATATAATATACAGAAGTATTATGAAGATTAACTCTAGAGCCTTTTTATGGTGTTATCGACTTCAAAACTTTTGGGTCGTGGAAGTTAACTTAAGTTACTTATGTCATGGAATTTTCGGTGAGAAAGTTCAAGCATCATGCGTTAGGGAAATTACGCTAAACGATTAACTCAAAATTCAGTTCTAGGAACCCAATCTATATAGACCATAATCATTAATCAATTTCAGTGAGACTTGAATTTTAAAGGGGTTATTTATAGCCCTAGGTAGAGGAACCTTCCTTTTCAACTACCTAGGTATGCTCTTGACAATATTTCCTGTAGTATACCGGTATATGATGTACATCATATATGTATAAATAAATTATATAACTTAATATTATTTATATTTCTTATGTTTTAGTGTGCTCAATTGAAAAAAGACCATTCTCGACAGCGTGCTCATCCCGAAAATGCACCCCAATGTCACATTTGTGGTCGTATTTGTTCGACAACTTGGAATCTGAAACAACACATTGAAAAGCATTATGATATTCATCCACAAAAAGGTGTCCTGAAGAAAAAGTTTGAAGAAACCTCTAGAAATCAAGCCCAGAATTTAACCAATCAGCAAACAGGATTTTACGGATTTGGAAACACGCAAGATTCTATCCAAATTGAAAATCAAATTCAGGAAATGCTCCAGAAATTAGTCATCAAATCTAACTTCATGTCTAAAATCTGAAAAGAAACAAATAGGCAAAATTACGGGATGACTTCCCATCAACTCAAACACCCATGCAAAATTTTAAAATTTATTTCGGCCATGAAATTACAAAGGAATCGATTCGACTTTAGTATCATTTAAAAGGCTTTCCAAAGCTCTACAATCTGAGCTATCTCGATTTATTGAATATAAAATTTGCAAACTCACGGAATTTAACCTAGATATAAAATTTCAAAAATATTGGTAATTTTGAGCACATATCAGCTACAACATCAAAAGTTATTACGACAAGCAAGTGAAATATCTACAACTGGTTCAATTAGTGAAAGTCATAGTGACGACCAATCCGCTGTTGCTATTTCTCAATCGTCAACTATTGTTGAAATAAATACCGCCGAAACTGAATCCACCAATCAGAATCAAACCACTGTTCAACCTATCAGCGCACCTCTTACCTCTGGATCAACCGAAGATGTAGTTGACATTACGGCATCCTCGATCAAACAAGAAAAAATTGATGATCCCGTTTCCGTATCCCCAAATAGGTAATGAAATAGTACCACTACAAATACACGAACAAAAATGCGATGAGGATGGTACCCTTAAAAAGTTAAAAATCAACCCTTCGCCCATCGATATAATTTCGTAAAGTATTTGACCCCTAGTTGAATTTCTCATTCGTCAATCTCAAAAAAAACCGTGTTGACAGAAAAACTCTGTTGGGACCTATCACTCTCGAGTTAAAAAGTTTTTTTTTACATTTTTTTTCTTTAGTACATCGCCCGTGATAAAAAAACGAAAACCAGAAAACATTTCATCTCGAAAATATGACTCGTCCGTTCGCGATCTTTTTTCAAAAATGGGAACACAATCAAATTCCTCGAGTCTTCTTACCCCCTCAACACTCGCCATAAATGGACCAAACCTAATTCGACAATCTCAAATAAGCCCAGGCCATATTGGACAATCTACATCACCAAACAGTCAAGATAGGTAATTGCTCCAGTGCGACCTCCCGTGGTCAAAATATCTTAAACACTGCTTAAGAAGCTTGAGAGGTGATCAATCTGGTGGTCCAAACATTTGTCCATATTGTAAAAAAGGTTGGAGAACAAAATCTGCATTGGAGATGCACATTCGCGTCCACACTGGAGAGGAACCATTTACATGTCCATATTGTGGCAAGGGACATAAACAAAAAGGCCAATTAAAAGTTCATATCCAAAAACATCATCCACAAGTTCAAAATGCATTCGAAGCACTTTCACTTCGACGTGATTCACACTCGTCATCAAGTAAGTTTGTTTTAACCACCATGTACTCAAATCATAGTGAATATTCACGGCAAGAATATCTTTTTTGTACCTGTTTTTTATTAGGATTAACCCCCTTATGTTTCATTTGTCGGAGTGGATTGGATGAGTTTTCCAAGATTTTTCAAGAAGGATTCAATTCATGCTTCTTTTAGTTTTGATTCTATGAGGGTTAAAATTACAATAATAGTAGTTTAGTACCCCTTGTGGTTTGAGTTAGCGGTTTTATATTTGAAATGAGTAAGCCAAGAATGCGATTAGGATTAGGCCGAATTTTGGGTTGGGGTCGATTTTTTTTCATTCAATTATTACTTTTGAAATTCTTAATCCACAAAATCTTGAAAATCCTGCGAAATCTCTAGATTAAATCTTGAATTCGGCATAAATATTGCCCCGGAGTTTTCCTGATCATGTCAGGCGAATAACTGCGTGGGATTGCATTTTATAAACAAAATAATTAGTAGTGTACCCTGAACAAGTTTTTATAGGGGGTCACACATCAGAGTGGAACACCCGGTCTCAAACATGCCCACATTACAATAAAACACTTTCATATGATTTTGCTCTAAGGTATGCAAGTTCAAGACCAGGTGTTCCTCTCTAATGAGTACAAGTTCAAGACCGGGTGTACCACTTTAATATGTGACCCCTTATATTTGATTATGTTGCAATCATATACCTACGTGCTGGTACGTGCTAGTTCAAAATAATGCAATTCTTTAAAGTGGGATTTTCAGAGATTTATGACACTTTTTTTCTATCTGAAATTAGAACTGAGTGGGTGGGGTGAGAAATTTCGAAAGTTTTAAACTTGGACTTGCCTGTTAGTCAATTGAAACGAGGTGCGATTCTTTAGCTAAAACAAATTCAGAACTCTACAGGTGAGACTC
>SCLD01094758.1:0-11944 GCA_004367895.1 Oikopleura longicauda | reverse complement strand
TACCACCAACCATAGTTTGAGTGGAAATTTGAAACATTTTGCGTGATTTCGATCGAAATCAACGAGCAGCAAGTGTCCCATCCTCAAAACAGTACTAGAGAATCTAACCAACACCATAGAGAGAAAATCACAAAGCCGCCACAGAAGATCTAACCACGGTAAGTTTATTTTTACTATTTTTTTTATTTTCTTCAATTTGACCGCCCGTGCTCAAACAAAGTTGTAACACAATGGGGACGGAAGAGGTCATTAAAATGTGAAAATAAAAACTAAGTGAAACGGCTAAATCATTTTTATGACATGTGTCGACAACACAAATCGCGCATTTCCGCTTTTATACCCGACTCCTTTTCAAGGTTATGGCTCAATTTTAAAGGGATTTTCTTTTTATTATCGCTCGGTTTCGTTAGAATAGGCCCGAAAGACCTTAGGTGGTCGAAGTAGAGTTGCACAAGTCAAGTCAGGGGATTGAGACAACAACAACCGCGTGGTTCACATAGAAAATATACGCCCCTCTATTTCCACGGCTCTCGCGCTCTCTCAAGGTCATCGTAACACATCGACAAACAAAGGAAATAACGATAATGATAAAATGTAGATATTTGGACATACATTGTTTGAACACACGGGAAAATGGGAAACACTTCCGCTTTTATATTATATTTCGTATTTTTTCAATCAAAAAATGCCGTCGTGTTCATCCCCGACACAAAAAACAGCAGTCAGAGGTTAATGATAGGTGCTTAGTGTGTGTGCCCCGTCGGTGAAAATTGTCGAACAACTTCCGCTTTCAATAATTTCACCCGCAATATTAGCTATTTCGCATTTCCCTCCCCCAAAGTTATTGCGGTTTTTGGCCACCGAAATCAAGCGCAAAATGAGAGTGGTCGAATAATTTGGAGGAAGTGGCCAAGGTGGTCATTTTTTCTGTGTTTTCGCACACGCAAGTTTCTATAGAGCTACTAACGCATGATAGTTGTATTTGGACGCTTGGTTTTAATGACAATATACTTCCGATATACACATTTTGCATTTACTTCAAACGCCACAACAGTTAGCCAAATATCGTCGTCGGTCGGATGATGCACTTTGAAGTGTGTGGCCGTCGAGTCTATCAAACCAGGCCATGCAGACTTAGTGCTGCTCCCTGCGTGACAGTCAAATCAGTTGATGTGTCGCTCACTCTTCAATATCCGGCGCTTTGACGCCCCAGTATAGAGAGCTCATCACAGCGAGCCGACCCCCAAGGTCAGTTCCGAAACAGCTTGTCGCGGATATTGAGACAGCGCATATGGGGAACGGCATATTCATATTATAGACGCGTTAAAAATAGATCAACCTTCGATTTGATGCCAATTGTAAAGGTGGGGGTTAGTATGGAAGACTCGTCACGAGAGAACTTACTGCAAACTATACTAGAGTGATCAAATCGTTTAAAACATCTTATTAACCCGGAAACAGTCAAAATCGAGCGTGAAATTGTCCGACCCTAGGAGCCTAGATCGAAAAACCCGCTCAAAGTGATCAAAAAATCCGACTTTCTGACTACAACGATAATAGGATGTGTTTAACTTGGCATAGAGTAGCAGGTAAATCGACGAGAGTTTAGAAGAAGAGTGATGCCGCTCACTCTCTGCCCCCGTCGCTATAGTATTAGAGTCATAAATCTTTTTGACATATAAAACGCCAGCTCGTAAATCACGCGCGCCAAGTTAATCAAGGACCAACCGGTCATTAGCTCTTTATACTAACGCGTGTGTGTGTATTACCGTTTCGTACTTCTCTACTTTAGTAGAATCGAAAGAAGAATCTAAAAATTTGGGATTAGCGATTTTGTGCTAGATTTATTTGATCAGCGCCAAAATGCGGAAGCGTTTCAGAACACGGAAATGAGTGAGACCGTGAAATCACAAAAAAAGTTATTTTTTTTTGTTTCTTTTCTACCAAAACGTAAGCTCCTTGTTGCACGCCGGATATGTATGTACCTCATTGCAGACATGACAGGCAAAACATACAAATACGAAAACGGAAACGATGCCTCTCTCTCTTTAACATAACTATTCAATTAGTCAGCACCACTTCCGAATTAGAAATGGTCGGGTTGAGTCACTTCCCGAACTATGCCCCGCATCGACTTTCCGCTTGATTTGTACTTTTTTTGTCAGTACCGAGCACCATAAACACAATCGTAATAATCTTAGTGAGCCAAGTTCAATTGAAAGTCTCAAATGGTCCATTTAACATCCAAAAAACTCGCGTCTCACTGTGTCCCATCAGCTGGACATGGTACGCGTCAGTGAGATTCATTCTACCAGATAATCCGGGGCTAGGGGTGGGACTGGTGCGGATAGTAGTCGTAGTACTTATTTGTTTTCTTACGCCTAATCCCACTTTTTGGCCACTCTTCTCGTTGGCCACTTAGTCGTGTGTGTGTTTTCCAGCAAACATGGAGTCAATACTCAATGACCTTCCTGTGTGGCTCTCAAATGCAGATCACGACTATTTTAAAACAAATTTTGTCGACGTGAGTCGCCAATGAATCAGTGTCAACTAGCTAGGCAATCTACTTAAGAATGCCAATTCAACATGTATATCCTCCCCCCCAAAAAAGTACCATGTCCCGCGTTTCCGCCTCAAAACAAATCGATCACTCACCCAATACTAGGCCCCCCACACCAAAAAAAGCGAGCCGCACACACATTTTTTTGATTGAAATTTTTTTTGTGTTCGACGATGACAATTTCCGGGACAACTAAAGATCGAGCAAAAAAAAATAGAGAGAAACTTTGATCGAATTGTTTTTGATTGCATTTCGCGTATACGGCCGTTTGAGCAAACAAATTTGACTTTAGAGAGATAGATCTTTGACTCAGTTTGTCTATTGGCGAACATTGATTGGTCATGTTGGTTGTACTTATTTCGATATTTTGTTTAGTACGAGTTCTATATTAATATATGTTCACGCCAAAAAGGTCACTATTTAATTTTTGCTTACGATACACAAATTTTGCGACAGGCACACACACACGTACGACCTTATACGTTTATATTAATTGAGACACAAGGTGTTAGCCGTTTTGACAGGGAAATTGACGAAAAGCGATCTCGTCTAGAAAGTTGAGCAAATACACTCGTAATGCGTGAATAAATACGAAAAAACGGAACGTACAAAAAAAGCCCACCCGTTTTTTTGGTGCGGTGGACACGGCCACTATTGATACAGTTAGGCGTAAGTGAAGAGCACCGTAGAGACGCCTTGGTGTGTGTGTGTGTGACTCTGACTCGGTAAGTTCAGACAGCGCGGAGACTACAGGTCGGCCTCTGCAAAGGGAAATGGTTTCAAAAAGGGCGGATAAAATTTTAAAGTGTCAAAACACTTCACAATACAAGCGTTTTTTTTCTTTTTTTCTCTTCCTTATTAGGGAAAGAGAGTCACATCAACAGCAACTCGTGTGCACATTTTTTGCGCTCTTATTCGACACAGCGCAAAGCGGAAGTGTAATATTTGTGCTCATGCTTTTTTTGTTTGAACTGCAAAAATGCGAAACACTCGCTTTATATCGCACCAAATCGGAAATGGGGCCAAATGCCTCAGTTAAAAAATGATGCAATTGATATACAGTACAGGCGTTTAAAAAACCTGCGAAATTGATTTGTCCGTAGTGTTGCTTTGTGTGTGTGTGGTTGAGATATACAAAACAATTAGGCCCCCCTTGGACGACGTGTGGGTGCACCCTGTAGTGAGCATTTCCTCAATTACTTCCTATAATGGCGACAGGGCACACAGTGTGGGAACGTACACTTTTCATCGTGGTGCTCTCTCTCTCGTGGCTCGTCGTTGACCTTTGACCGCGACTCAAGCTCGTTTTTTTTCGTACAAAGTTTAGATAATCGATACACCACTGGCAAAAAAATGTATGATACTCATAATTGATAACCTCGCCTTTATCAACTCGATCGAAAATCCAGCTTTACCCCCCGCAAATAGCAAAAACTCGCGTAAACACACAATTTGTCTTAGTTTTTGATTAATCTATCAAAATTTCGAATCTTTCGTCGTATATGTGCGTCGATGCGCTCGTTTATAAACAGTTTGTGTTTGTTTGGCGCACAAAAAAGCGCTCCTTGTCTTGGCCCACGAGCCACTCACGAGAGAGTGATGCATCGGGTCAGAGGTTATCGGTGATCTTCATCAATGTCAATGTTGTGTTCAAAATTAGTACTCGCTTGATTTTAATCAAGCCGAGCGGGCCAATTAGCAAATTCTCAACAACTGTGATTCGGCGGGCATGGTTTTATTGGACGGTGACAGAAAGCCATTTTACAATGTGTCAAGAAAGTCGGAAGTTCACAGCGGATTTCCCAGTTGCCAGTTTCGAGCCAGTCATAAAACCTGATATTGGTGAATAAGGCTGATGTTTTAAAGATGTGTGTACGGCCACGTAAGGCCGAACACGGAATAACACTTGTTTGAGAGCGGCTTTGAAAGTAATATAAACTTAGAGAGCGCAGTTCCACTCGATTAAATAAGCATTTATACATGCCGATCCAGTTTGCATACTTTTGTTACCCAATCGAGCTTAAAACAGGCGCGTGTTTTAAAGAACTTGTTTAACTCGTCTCAAATGGCTAAACTCTAACAAAATTCTCATTCTAGATCTCAGTCGAGTCACTTGGCATGCCCGATCACGAGGTGCCCGGGTCGAACGCGTACTTGGAACATCGTCTCACAGTGTCGGCGCCCGGTGCCTCGAGCTCGGGTGGCTTGGGGGGTTCGGATGCGAAACAAGGAACGCAAGCCACCAACGCCCCCAACCCAGCCGGCACCGTCGGCACCCTGGTCAATGCGCCCAATTATGAGCAGCTGAATCCGGCGAAGAAGGCAAAAAGTGACCATCATCATACGGAGCAGCACATTCCCGATGAGTTGCTCCACGAATTGTATACGATTGCATCAAATGCAAACAGTCAACAATGACGATCACAGTGTACCGAAATCGAGTGCGGAGACGGAAATCGAGGAGATACCGAGTGAAAATGGTACGTTTTTTTTATTGATTTGACTAAGCAAAATCTAAATGAGTGGCTTCCTTCCTTTTTTCGATAGCAAAAACTCTAATAAAGTGAATCTTCTACATCTCCATCTAGGCCCCGATTGAGCTCACCATAAAATCATTTATTCATCGAAGATTCGTCCTAGCAATAGAAAGGCCCCTTTTCTAGCTTTTAGCCCTTACAGGTTTAATGACGTCGTACCCAGTTTTAACAAGCAGCTGTTCGTTTCAAATTGAAGTCACTTTTTCGTTTACGTATGACGGGGTGCACACTTTATTCGATTTGATCGTGTATGCGCCCTGTGTGTGCGGGCCTCTCTCTCTCTGGAGACATAATAAAATTGTTGGGGAAGGAAATCATAAATCAGCGTCAGAGCTTCCCGCCATCACTCTCACTCTCTCTCTCTTGCTCTTCTTTTCTATCCTATTCAATTTATACGATACACTCGGGAATGGACGGAAGAAATGGCGCATTCGTCAAATCCTAGCGCACATTTGTTGTTGCATCCGTCTTTGCGTATTAAATCGACAGATTTTTAATCAATCTGACAATGTCTCTACGTTGCACTTTGATCACGATGAATATACAACTATCGGAAAGTCAGAACGGAGATAAAGCGTCGATTTACGGCTTCCTGGATCAGGTTGATAATCGCATCGTCACACATGTGATTTCCTCACAGTGCATCCAAACCAGACGTTGAGACACATTCTCACACACAACAATCCCTAAATATATACTGATTCAGTTGAAGACTTCAAACCACTCGACTTCTCGTCAAAAGCGGGCAAACACTCGCGCAAACAGACCAACCCGCAATCCCTCTCCCAGCAAGATCTGGACCATGCGCCAGATCAATCTCAACAACAGCAGCAACAACAACAACAGCCATTGCCCACCTATCCCCAAGGATCACTGTACGAGAACTATGCCAACCCGCTCAGTTTCGCGCCGAACTGGCAACAGTCGTATAATCGACCTAATATGTTCCACAAGGCACATGGGTACCATCCCTACTCACAACCAAAGGCATGGATTGACCATCCGTCATTACTCGCCACCACACCCACAACAAGTAGTCAATCCCCACAACAGCCAAAAGAACCAAAACTCAGCTCGGGACCGCTTGACGCCCTGCGCAGTTGCGTCACTAATTTGAATCCGTCAACCGTTGCCTCTTCAATCACTGCCAAGAAAGACGATTGTCCAGTTAAAACTGTGAGTAAAATTTTTATATTGTAGCAAACTTTAAAACTAATTATTTAAAAAAAAGGAGCCACGCGTGGACAACTTCAACACTGCATCCGCATCAACCTCAAAAACAGAAAGCACCTCAAATCAACAACAACTGTCCAAGATGAGTTCAACATCGAAAAGCACAACGCAAAAAGATGGCAAAGACGGTAAGCGTCTTGATTTGAAACAATCATTGATTGATTACTTTTTTACTAAAAGGCGATCCCGTACCAGCACACAAACGGGGCGGCGTTCAACTGTGGCAATTCCTGCGGCAGCTGCTTGACAATCCCGAACGTCGTAACATTATTCACTGGACGCGTCAGGGGCATGATGGCGAGTTTAAGCTACTCGACCCGGAAGAAGTGGCGCGACTGTAAGTTTGATTTTGATTGGAACAGTGACTAAAGTCTCAATTCAAAGATGGGGTTGCGAAAAGAAACGTCCGGCGATGAATTACGACAAGTTGTCACGATCAATCAGGTAATACAACGATTTTATTGAACCTGATTTGATTCTTCTTTCCTTTCGTTAGATACTACTACGAAAAAGGCATCATGCAAAAGGTGCCTGGCGAGCGGTATGTGTACAAGTTCCTGCCCGATACAATGCAAGCGGCGAACCCATTCACGAATCAATTGGCACTGCCCTATGGCCAGGATCCGAGTGAGTAACTTAGATTTTGAACAAGAGCAACTATTTAACCAACCATTTTAGTGCATTGGGGTGCGTTCGGAGCGACAAATGCGACATCAATCCCACCACAGATTCCACCAGGAACGGCCGGATCACAATCATACAGTGATATTTATGGTGAGTTTTTTTACAAATGTCTAATTGAGAAACTAAAAGTCAACTCTCAGCTCAATCAGCACAATGGCCGCAGCAGTGGCAACAGTTGCTAGCGCTTCAATATGGCTCTGAATATGGGCAAAATTTCGGCGGTTATCCTAATGTAAGTTTATTAGTTAGAATTTGACATTGGATAATCAAATACAAATAGATTCCCGGATTTCCACCGACGCCCTGGAATCAAAATCATCCGCCCTATTCCGGCTGAACTGATGGTGCTAAACTGCTGTAATCTTTAATGGAGCCGACGTCCACAAAAAGACATCACACACACACACATAAACACACAGAGTATAATAATTATATCTTGCCCCGTATAGAAGTTCACATCTTCTCCATTCTACTATATTTATGAGTCCAACAACATCAATAACAACTAAAGCAAGCAGCTCATATATAAATTCATACTTCACGCACAGTACACAAGAGTAGGTTGACCACTACGGTTGTGTCTTGTTTTTAATTTAATTAATAAGTTGAGAAACATACAGAAATTATACTTATATTAAACTGTAGATAACTTCAACAACCATAAATAATGCGGTATATATTCAACTTGTATTAAACTTTAAAAAAGTGTTTCACTAAAAAACTCGCGACAAAAGAGCCATCCAAAAACTGACTGATATTAAAAAAACGAAAAAAACAGTAGAGTCAAAAATCAAGGATTGATTATTGTCTGTTGCTACCTCTTTAAAAATAAAATAATAAATGAAACGAAAAAAACTCATTGTTTTTGGGGTTGTTTATCAGGAGAGTAAAAATCAGGAAAGTAGTTTATGATCGAATCTTGTAACGGATTTTACTTATTGCAACAGGGAAACCATTTCGAGCCCGGCTGTCTGTGCTGAGCCTTTGCCGCCTCGCCATTCAGCAGTGGATCCTTAAATGTACATCGATGATACTGGGCTATGTCTCGACTCTTACATCCGGCTGGTTTGTCAGCACAAAATCGCGCAGCTCAGTTATTGCAGATGAAAATGTTTGACAGGTCATCATTTTCTGATTGTCCAAGCGGTTTACCTCGGACTTACCCGCATTGATTGCCGCATCCATTTGAATCTCGCTCGGCTTATTCATCTTCGAATATTTCTTTTTACTAAATTAAAGGATTAAACAGTAAGTAAAGCGAAGGGCGAGGACAAACTCAGTGTTAAAAAAGACCATGCCACGTGCATCTTGAGCGACGCCGGTTGTCTCTTGCACATTGGCGGTTCGGCTCACTTTGGTATCCTTCTGTGCATTGTACCGAGCCCCGAAATCACGACGGTCGACACCTGCGTTTTTGGCCATAAGATCTTTCATTTTCTTGTAGTCTAAAAAATGAGTTCTTAGTAATAGAAAGACTCAGGAACAGTGCATAAAAATCAATCACCCAAGTAGCGCTATGAAGTTCACATTTCACCAATCATCTATACGTTCCCTCTTGCTATCGATTTTTTGGCTTGGGATAGTTCTGCTGCTTCTTAGCTAGCAAACTTACACAGGTCAAGTATCGTCAAGTATCGACGCTGCCATTGGTGCCAGAATAAAGCCTGGAAAGGCGTGGTACCTTTAGGTGGGCATACATGTATCTCCATCCAAAGAAGGACCCAATATTGCGCATGTCGGTGCGGCGGGATGAAGTTATGAAGTTAAAATAAATTTTAATTCGTTTAAATCTGATACAGAATCTTCGAGGTTTGTTGTCTCATACTAAAATTATTTAACTTTATGCGCATGTTACATTTTCAATACTGGCGGTTGCGCATGATGATGGCGATCAACTCTGGTGCATGATAAGCTGGGAATTGAAAAGCCGTCAAGATCTGGAAATTATACTGACGAGGTTAAGTTTATCACCATGAGCTGAAAAATATACCCGAATTTCTGGCATTTACTAAACGAAATACAACCTTTTGACTCAAAATTTTCAGTCTGTTTTAACTTTTAACACTTTACGAATTATACAGAGGTTCTAGTCCCTCAAGTGGGTCCTTATCGATTTTCAACAATTTATTAAAATTCAATCGTCGGTAGTTTTTTCTTCGTCCGCTGGTCTTGATATCACCATAATCATGGGTCATGCCATCAACTAGAAGAGCTGCTCATTAAAGTATAAAAATCTGTACTAACACAACTAACTGAAGCAGAAATCTAGTTTGCCTTGTTTTTGCTTGAAGAATTATGTCAGAATAAATAGTTTTTGTCGGACAATAAAATAGATGCGGGATTCGCGGGGACCTTATAGCTGTTAGGAAAGTGTAGTTTGAGTCTCAGCCTGAGAGTCTCGCCAGTTGAGTACAAACGATGACTACAAAGGGGATATAATAACTAATTGAGTACAAGCGCCTCGGGCATGTTCTTTGCCCAGACTTTTTTGCAGACTCTTGTTCAGAGTAACAATTGATCTGAAACGAGTAAATGAAAAATGAACCATGATTTGAAAGATATACTTAACGCTGCTTCTAGGTGTTTGCCTAGGCTTTTTTGGCCTACATATAAGCTTGTTTAATTGAATTGGGCGTCCTATAACAGCTGCCACGAAAGTCTAAGTCTCAGTCTGAGAATTTCACAATTTCATTTTTAGTACACGCGCCTCAGGCTTGTTCTCCGCCCCAGACTTTTTCGCAGACTCTGACGCTGATCAGACAAGCAAATCATTTGAAACCAAAAAATAAAAAAAAATGAACCGAAAAATAAATGATGTGCTGTTGGAGAAATAAATGATATACTATTCACAAATGAATCAAAAGTCTTAGAGGTCTTCCATTTGAATGTCTTCCACTGTGTTTATAATGATTGCTGCATTCACTCGTGAATCTACCGACTCAAAGTAAATATAATATAACCTTCCCTGACGTAATAAACTGTACATGTTAAATGATATTTTACAATAAAAAATAATAATAAAAACCTGTTCACCTTTTATTGTTGTGATTATGTATCAGTAATAAAGTAACAGTGTCACTGTAACACTCATAAAAATGGATAGTTCTTGTTCACCGCAGCAGACAACCGTTCCAGACACTAATATTGAAAACAATACAGGAAAAGATGATTTTAGAAACTTCTATATTTATGCAAAATTTCTATTTTAAAAATGTTATTTCGGTTAAAGCTATTTTGAGCCCCACCCTTCACGCTTGTTGAAATTAAAAATGTACTACGAATACTTTATTAGACCAAATTAACCACCCAAAAAAAAATCCAAACAAACTGGTTGTTCTAATTCAAAATAGCAAGGTATGAAACGTTAACAAAGTTTAAGGGTGTTTTAAACTATTACTCGTCGTGGCCGTCAATGTAGTCGCCATTTTGTAAATAAAGCTCAATTGATCGGCAGTCCGCTTGAAATCACATCGCTTGCCACATCGCCCGCAACAAGTCAGTCAAATTGACTCGGTTAATCCGCTTCAAATGCCAGAAAATTGAATCGCCGTTTTGAAGCGAGAACAACCAGGTTATTTAGCCGATTGAAAAAAGGTTATGTTCGTTTGTTTTTGAAGTCAACGCGAAATGTCTGGTGAGCATACTGTCAGTTCGACTCTCAGGTCCCTCATCCGTTTAGGGAGTCATTCATGATATGTCATTTACCTGCATTTTTACCTCGAACCACAGACATCGCTGAAAGCTGATTTTTCAGACAAGCTTCTCCTATTCCTAACGAAGGCTCTACTTAAAGCCAGTTTTCTAAAGCAGTTCAATAACGGCGTTGAGCGGCTCTAATCGTTTTCATTTCGGTATCGTCAGGGACGCTCAACGTCGCTTTATTGTCTCCAGATTTATTTTAGGTTAAATTTTACCCCTTCGAACGATTTTCTGGTGATTTCTGGTGACACAAACCATAGCATACAAAATCCTTAAATTGTCGCATTAGGGTGCGCTCCTGCATTAAGTCACTAGTTTATATTCAGCGTTACATTGCGTCGGTCCGGGGTCGCCTCAAAGTAATTCATAAACCGTGTCTTCATCCGGTCTTTTTCTGGCAACAACACTTTCTTTTGATTGTCTAGTACTTAGACAGTATTAGATAACAACTGTAATTTACGCTTCAGATGTTACGGCGTGGTTACCCAGTTCATCCGGTGAAGTCTAACTACGACTTTACGATCATTTTATTGCAGCGGCCACATCGAACAACATTCGATAAGTTCGAGATAGTCTCAGACTGACAGTGTCAGTAATTGAATAGAGTTAATAAAGCAATGAAATTTACCGAAACATCAGTTTCGAACCAAATTTCGTACGTGCTGTCACTGGTCGAACAGTTGTTCTTCAGTGGTTGCGTATGGGGACCTGGTGGTTCAGATCAATCGTCAATAGTCATTCAGGCAGTATCATCTTTGAACCATCAGGATAGGGATTTGGCTTCATGCAATATATGTTTGAATCTGAGAACGTTTTTTATGAAGAGAAATGCAACACAACTGTCTTCATGCAATATATGTTTGAATCTGAGAACGTTTTTTATGAAGAGAAATGCAACACAACTGTGATTCACGAGCGATGCTTGACGAGCTGCAAGGAAGTGGACACAAACATTGTGGCCATTCCATCAGGTAAATTTTGGTGGAATGCAACTTAACCGGTGCTGGCGATTGCTATTATGGTTCTCGATTTTTTCAGCTCTCTTTCCATTGTGAGAGGTGCCTAACCCACGCTTTTTCTACTGTGAGAGGCACGCACACCCAGTCGGTCCAACCGCGAGTAAACAGAAAACTAGAACATTTTAGGTATTCACACCACATTGACACCACATTCTTTACATGGCGAAGTATACACTCGTGCAGTAAACAAATAGTGTTTTGCTTATCAGCTG
>SCLD01094746.1:0-11950 GCA_004367895.1 Oikopleura longicauda | reverse complement strand
AGATAAAAATAAAATTTTTTAATTATGAGAAAACTTGATTTTATAATGAAAATTACCTGTAATATCTCTTTTGTAATCCAAAATTTTTTAGAATGGTAGGACACACAAGAGGACAAGCTTTTAAGAAGAAAATGGCCACTATAATCACCAGAGGGCAAAGGGCGCGGGGAGTCAAAACGCCGGAGGAAACCATCGATGCGGAAAAAACACCCAAGAAGGTAATTTCACGGTCTATTTGAACTTTATTCCGAAAAAGAACAGTTGGCATTTACCAAATGTTGACTTGGCATGATATTAAAGCCGTTAAAGTTTTTTCAAGAATACGGCACAAAGTCTTTTCAAATAAATGCTTTATAGTTAGTAAATAAAATTTAAGATAATGTTATGTTAAGCGTACCTTCTCTGAAGTGGCAAGGTCACCAAAAAAGCCTATGTCGAAAAATGGCCTGAAACTGAATCCAACAAAAGCAGAAGGCCAGAAGACCTTGAGTGAAGCTTTCGCTGCTGGACAAATGGTGCAAAAAGCCAAAAAACAAAGACAAAAATTGCTCAAGGCTCAAACTGAAATTCTGGTAAGTTTTAAAACAAATCTAAGTCTTTAACTTTAGTTGAAACCTTTTTTCTGAATCTAAATTTTTTAAAAAATTTTATGGGAAAGAACCATCCTCTAGCGAGGACAATTGTTCTTGGGATTAGAATTTTATTTATAATTTTGAAATAAATTTTTTAAGGAAAAGGGAATCTGATAACGTTAAGAACTAAAATTATTTTACTTCAGGTTTCAGATGAAGGAAGCGACTCTTCAAGTGAAACTTCCTCTGGATCGTCATCTTCATCTTCAGACGAATTTTCATCATCTTCTGTTGAAAAGAAGTCACCCATGAAGAAAAAGAAGTTGAACAAAAAATCAGCCAAATTATCACCAAGGAAAATTTTGGCCAAAAATGCGAGAAAGAAAGGTCTTCAAGAAGGAGAACTATCAACCTCGAAGCAGGAATTAGCGCTCAAGGCAGGTGACACAAAGGGGGTGGAGTTAGACGCAAAGGTAGAAAATTTGAAAAATATTTTTTACCAATGTGCGAAACAAAAGGTCCCTGAGCATGAAGTGCAAAGATTTATTGGGAAAATTTTTGCAGCTTCAAAAGCTTGCGGTTTTCTGGTAGGGTGTGACCACGCGGTTTTCAAAGCGGAAGAAAATCATATAAGACTTCTGGAAGCCAGTTTAAATACTTCGTCTCTGACTTTATCAAGAAAGAAGAAGTTATTGGACAAATTGCTAAGGGTAGCCCTTCCAAGGCATTTAGATACGAGCTTGTTAAATCAGTCGAAAAATGGTCAAAGTTGGGAACCAAAATCGTCAAGCGAAACGTCATCTGATGGAGAACTCATGATAGATGCGGCCACAACGACTTCGCCCACGCTGATTGGTGAAGCCGCAACACAAACAGAAGCGCCACATGAATCAAGTGGAAGTGGTAAGAATGGGATATTTAGAGTATAAGTATAATAAAATTATCTCTTCAGAACTGGAAATTGTTGACCCTTCAAGAAATCTTTTTGAATCAAATGATTTGCCAATTACAGAAGTAAAAGAAATAACTTCAACTAGATCAAGTGAAGCTTCTTCTCCAAGTAGGCCTTCAACTACTATTCAAGATGACCTTATCTCTTGGGATGAATGGATAAGTGTTTCTGATCCACAGAAAATTGGTCAAGCCCTTAATGAATTAGATGGTACATTAGATCCTAAATTATGGACGTTACTTAGAAAAATTCAGGAATGATACATAATTTAAATAATTTTTAAAATTTCATTTAAAATTTTTTGCTTTATATAAATTATCATAAATGAGGCTTTATTGACGAATACGACCCTCAAATGTTCTCAAATTGAGGAAGCGGTTGGTACCAGAATTGACGAAGTGGACTATCTACTAAATGAAACTCAACCTCCCCAACATTATCATCGTTTTTCAACAATTCAGGAAAATTTGTTAGGACTCAGGAATAACCTAAAGGGTATGAAATTAGATTTCTCTAGTAGAACGTCAGATCTTGCTCTTTCAATTAACAAATTGGCCGAACAATCTCGAAATGGCTCGGTAGTTTTGGTAAACAAAGGGGTCAGAGAATTATCTTCTATTCAAAAAGAGGGAGAATCGGTGATTGAATCTCAACCATCAGGTTCTCTAGATAATTTTCAACCCCCGACTTTATCAAGATCGAATTTTTCATCGAATGTTTTTGAATCCGCTACTCAAATTGAAACCTTAAGTAGTGAATCAAACCCCGTGGCCAACCCTGAAGCCTTTAAAGAATTAAGTTCTAAAACGGCTGAACTTAAAAATCTTTTTATTGGTAAAACGCTCAAAGAAGAAGAGCTAGAGCAAAAAGTAGATAACATGATAAAAAAGGTAGAGTCAATGAAGTATGAATGGCAACATACGGCAGTAAAAACCGGCGCTTTAGAAAATGACTTGTCAGCTTTGAGTGAAGCTCGCCGTTACGATGAGGTCTCTTTGCAAAGTCTTAAAGCGACAGTTAAAAGGCTTGAACCCTTAGTCAATGAAAATAAGGTGAGATCGGACTTGGAATCTAGAGTGGATCATTTGGCTGCTCAATTAGCCTTGGTTAAAGAAGCAAGAAAATTGAACCTGGCAAGCTCAGAAATCAATGATTGGTTAGTAATCAAGGTCAAGTCTCTATGGGAAACACCTGAATTTGCTTCACAAATTCGGAATGTGATTAAGGGTGAACAAGCGAGCTTTAAACTCGGACTAGAGCACATGACCGATCGTTTCAAAGGAGCAATAATTGACATTATTGGTGACGACCTGAGAAAGGAAGTGTTAAAGGCACTGGATCATAATATGGAAAGGCTGAAAAGATCTTGCCAGGATGGGATGATAAGAGAAGAAGACCTCCCAACAACCTTTAATATGAGGGAGGCAAAAGAAAGCTTGAAGATTACCCTAGGGTCGGATATCAAGGAAAGAATGGACCTCTTATCATCCACGGTGTCTCAAGTATGTGATCAGATCAGACATATAATGACCACAGACACCGGAGTCCATGAGAGTGAAGCTCGACTAATGGACGTCATTTTTTCATCTAATATTTTGGTCAAATTCTTTGGGAGCTTAGCAACTTCAGAAGAGGGATTAGGCCTTTTAGTAGATGACCTTAGAATTTGGGAAAAAAGTGCGCCAATTACTAGGGTAGAAAGTCTCAATGCACTTATAGTTGCACTAAAACTGCTGCCAAAACCCGTTTTTGCAGCGGATGTAGTAAAGCTAATTAAAACGGGACTCCCTACAAAAGTAGATGATCTTTTCGATCATTTAGAAAAAATGGCCGCCAAAGTTCTAGGCAACTTGACAAATGTAACACTTTTGGACTGGACGACATATGCACCGAAGTCACAAGTGGAAACCGAGATGTCCAGTACATCACTGGGTAATCCGGAACCATTACATGCGTCAAGCGCTATAGAATTAAAAGATAAAGGCTTGACCACTCGAGACACAATTGAAAAATTGAAACAGAGGCTGAAAGAAGCTTCAACAAAAGTGTCAAAGACTATATAAATTATATTTTTATTATTTACACTGACATACATCTATTTCTGTATTAAGTACTTTGCTGCTATAAATATTTATTTTCCTAAAAACAAATAACTTAATTTATAAATATTTAGAATGTCATCCTGTCATGCTAGTGCAAACCGGTCAGGACATCCAGAGAATAACCTGTCACAAAATGTCCGAGAATTTGAAGCAAATTTGAGAATGTGGATAGGATGTTTGACGGCAAGCCAATGGACACCTACAAAACTGGTTGAAGACCTTGTAAACGAGAAGACCTTATGCTTTCCACTGGCGAAAGTCCAAATAGACAGAAAAGGTTAAAACTCCGGTTATTCCTTCAGAAAATAATCAAAATTTTAGTCTCGAAATGGTCAGTGGTAGAGGGAAATCCGATTAGAAGAGGACTTGTTTTGGAAAGGCACTTTATCCAAATGCTAATGGATAAATGTCATATAGAGAATTTTGAAGAAGACGATGATGATTCTGGGATTGATATAAAACCCACACATCTCGAAGGCCCAGTCAATGATAAAACTCTAGACTGGGTCACCAAAATTTTGGACTGGGCTGAAGACCCGGAACGGAACATGGCTCTTAGTCAGGAAATCGAGCACAACACATATGTGGTCCTCCTAAACAAAAGATTTCACTGTCAAATGGATGCATGTATGGACCATGTGGATTGGATGGTGCAGGTAAAGCAGGTTAAAGACCAAGAAACGTTATCAAATCTAGAGGACGATTTTTTGGTAAAACTGGAAAAATGGGTCGCCATATTGCAACAGAAACACTTTCCCATGGTTCAAGACCTAGACTTCATCACAACAGTCTTTGGGGGAGGGCCAAGATACATATAATATTTTAATTTATATCTGTAACTATTTTTATACACACAAATACCTCTTTTATACGACTGTAAAGCAATAAAACCCTAATAACAAGTTAAAACTTTTGCATTCATTTTCTTACAATAAAGTTGACACAATTTTTAAACAAATTTTAGATAAGTGGCAGTTTATTGATGTTCTAGATAAAATGATTTACAAAGGCGTACCCATAAAAGGGTCTTTTCGACATATCTTTTTGCGAGGAGGGCCAACGTAAATGGTACCGTCTTGAACGTTACATTCCTGAAAAACTAATTAAAATTTTTTAGATAATTAAAGATTGTTAACCTGCAAATACTGTCGAGTAGGACAATCGTCGGGCACAATTTGTTGGGCACCACCCTGAGATTGTTGATGCTCGGCCACAAATTCTGGATTAAAAAGTCTTATTCAAAAATAAACCAATTTATACTAACGTTGAATGGAACGACGCTGATGGTGATGATACTTAATATCCTGAAGTGCACGCAAGGCCTGATCTGATAACTTTGAAGAAGGAATGCGGTCCATTGAAGATGTCAATTCATTTACCGCAACTCTTAATGGCTGGGTAGAAGGCACTTGAACAGGTAATTCAGTTTTCTGGCGGAAAAAGCCCATATTGAATAAAATTCGCGTGCGCTGCGCAGTATCATAAAGTGCTTCCACAAGATGGAAAACCTGCACCTCTCGAACTAAATCGCTATGACAATGTAAGCTCAAGGCAGCCTTTAGCCGAGATAAATTAGAGGGTGTATTGATGTTAGGCCCAGAGGGCAACGGTAACCGATGCAAATAATCTAGGCGAAGGACATACCCACGACCATTACATAACCGTTCCCACTCCTGCAATACCGGGAAGGTATCAGCCTGAGGAGAAGGTACGGCACACAATAATCTTGAATTTTTTGGCCAAAATTGCCAAATAAGAGGCACGGACCCTCGGACCCGACATTGAAAGACATCTCCAGGCCATAAACTGGAAAAAGGGGAGTCCAAGAGTCGAGATTCTTAAAATAGGAATAGGACTACTTTAAGAATGAAAAATTTTTACCTAAACCAGCTTGATTTTCAACACTCCCTAAATCAAGAAACTCGCGTCGCAAGTAGGATGAAGTGGTCAAGCCACCGGCACCCCAGCTGACATAATTAGCCACCGGTGAACGCTGAAAGTCAGTGGGTGGTCGAGCCAAGGCAGGTTGCTGCTTGACAGACACTCGAGAATAATAGGCTGAGGACCGTTTCCATTCATCAGTGGTAGAGTGCAAGGTAAGAAATGGACCTTGTCGAACGGGCAAAAAACGAGCCATCTAAAAATCAAATAAAAATGCCTTGTTCTTTAAAAATAACAGTAATTTTAAGAAAAATATGTGTATTGATTATTGATAAAATACATTCAAATAAAATAATAGGCAGAAAATATAAAAGAGGTACTTAATACAGTGGCAGTGTCTTAGTTTTGATCGACCTTACGGCCTTCACGCTCTTCATATTTTCTTAAAAAGTCTTCCCCTTTGAATTGAGCTGAACTCCGATTGAGAAAACAGTTTTCGGGCCGATGAGTAACCCTGCTCTGATGATATTTACAAAAGAACTTCTCTTGATTTTTTGAACCAGAGCCCCCGTTTTTCTAAAATAATTAGAATTATAATGAAATCTAAAGGATAAAATAAATACCTTGTTTTTGTTGTCACCTTTAGTCCTTTTGGGTTTGGGACCGCCGTCACCACCTCCACTCTTTCGCCCCTTTTGGTAACGATTTTTCTCCCCTTTAGGGCGCCCATAACGGTCGGAAAGTACCGCTTTGGTACTATCCTTGTTTAGGACTTTACCCCCGGGTCGGTCGATACATGGACTATTCATGACCTGTTTTTGAACATCGCCCGACATATATCGATCGTATTGATCAACAGTGGCGGCACGCTGTACGACACTCACCGTGATACAGATCTAAAATAAAAACTAAACTTGTCGAAAAAAGAATATATACTAATAATTATTATTTAAGGTACTTACGAGCTTGCGAACAATCTCGGACTTGGACAAAGGAGATTGACCATGTCGCATCAAAAGGTTCAGGACAGTCCGGATGGCAGACATGTTGGTAAGAAGGCGGGTGCTGACAGTTTCAGGTCCAATGGCCACTTCATGATCGTAGGAATCGCTCATCTCCTGAAGATATCGCTCCACCTGAGTCTGCTTCATCTTCAACATATCCGAAAGAAGATATTTATGAAGATCACGGCAGATCTCAGGGGCAGAACGGACACCATCAAGCTCGTTGTAACCCATAAGCATCCCCAAACTGCCATCAGTATTGACAGAATGGTGACCAAGCTTACGAGAAGCGCCTTCCAAACGGTCATGATATTTCTTGACTTGATCAACAGAAGATTGAAAACGGGTTTGAGCTGTGCTGAAGGCATCAGACTTAGCGTCATGAAGCTTCTTCAAAGCAGTCTGGTGAAGTTCAATACGAGCAGAAACATCACGTGTCTCGTCACCAGTAGCAGGAACGGAGTAAGAAGCAACTTCAGAGGTAACCTTAAAATAAGTCGCTCTTTAACTAAATAAAAATCTTTATAATACCTCTTTCATGAGTTGAATCTCGTTGGGTCTCAACTCCTTCAAATTGCTGTATTCAGCCCACTGGCGAGCACGATCGTTGAAATGGGACATGGCAGCACGAGCAGCATCGTAATCATCTAAAGCCGAGTCTCGATTAACCGCGTTGGAATCACGAAGAGTTTCAAGGGCTTTAATGGAGACATCATCACCAACGTTGGCCTAAAAAGTAAGTTTTTTCCTTAAAAAGTAATAGTAAAACTAACCATAGTTTTGGCAGTAGGCCTTAAACTCATGGGTAATGGAATACCATCAACCCGATGGCGCTTTTGATTCAACACGGTGCTGCTGAGAGCAATGGTAACATCACCACTCCGATCTAAGGAAACGTTTGGGTTAGTGGTATCCATATCTAAAAAGAATAATTTTAGTTTTCTCTTAGAAAAATTGCTTAACAAATATATACAGTATTAAGGAAAATACAGGGTTCTCTGGCTAAAGGCCCAAGGGCGAATGATGGAATTTGTGGCGCACAAGATCACAAGAATCGAAGCGTAGGCGGAGGAGGATCGATGACGTCTTTTGATTGGACCTCCTGAATTGAGCCAATAGGAGGGTGGCGGCAGTGAGCACAAACACCTAAGTCGTTGTTTTTTAGAATAAAAACAGGTAGGAACGAACCAAAATTTTAAAAATTTTCGGAAATTCTTAAAATTTTTTAGATTTATCAATTACGATACCTGGAATATCAATCAGCGACTCAGAAAAACGACGTAAACCAGCCAAGGAATATCCGCGAATATAGAGGTAAGTCAAACCAACTTTATGAAAACGGTAATAAGGTATACCACTGTCCGTCCGACGACTACCAGAAGGGGCCAGACAGGCAGGTCGTGATTGACACCCGATTAAAATACGGTAGTGGCTAAACTGTAATAAAAATGGCTCAAGGTCTCCTTCAGAGCAATTGTGATGATGTAAATAAATAATGTTACGTAATTTTGGATATATTTGAGATAAAAAAGGCCTACATAATTTTTTCGGAGCATAAGCATAAAAATATGGAGAACTTATATCAAGTGATCGATTGAGCAAGCTTAAGGCATCCTCACCCATTGAACCGGGGAAAGGATATCGGCTAAAATAGGAACAGCCAGGCAAAAAATTCGTGGGATCAGCAAAAAGATCGACGGTTACTCTAAGATGTAAAACGAGATTTTGAGCCAGCTCGAGCCTTAAGCGACAATTAGCAAGCGAATAGGTTCGGGAAGGCTCATCAGCGAGCTGTTCAGTAGTAGAAATCCATTCTAGGGTAAGCTTAATGCGGTGATCCTCGCAATGTTCTACTAAATCTCGGAGATGACGACTAATTTCGATATTTCGACCACCGGAATGGCGCCAGCTTTCGACTACAGCCCAATTGTCACACCAAATAACCACATGGGAATCATCTAACTGGGAACCATAACTTAATAAGGACAACAGTAAAATAGCGGCCTCTTTGGAATGAATGGGACACCCGGCGAGTTCTAAAGGAAGTGAAAAATTACGGGTCTCCATGGCTTGACCGTTTAAGGATTGTACTAAGCAACTACCCAAACCACCTCCGGAGGCGTCTGTATGTAAATCGAATTTTACTAACTTGAGATGATTATGTAAACTTCCAGCTTGCCATTTACGAACAAGCTTCATCCGTTGCAAGGTTATCCACTGTCCCAACTCAGCCTTCAACTCATTTAGATTAGGAATCTGTGAAGACGTGAGTAAAATATCGGAAACACCGATTTCAGATGTGGCTTTAAGAGCCTCCCAAACCTTAAGAGAATAATTGCACTCTTTGAGATAGTAGCTATAATTTTGAACAACTACAAACCAGGACACGATACGCCCACGCAATTTTTCTAACAACTTCATATCATAGTGCTTTACATCATGGAGAATCTGACCATTAATAAATTCCTCTATTTGGCTACAGGCCTTTTGATATTTCTCAATGGGAACAGAAACAGTCTTTAACTTGGTGTCGTAATCTAAACCTAAAAAAGTGGCTTGAGATCCGGGAATAAAATGGGATTTCTTCATACTGACGTAACCACCGAAGGCAACGAGTAAACAAAATAGCATATATAACTCAACGCTGGTCTCGCCATCCTTAAGAGGTCGCCCCAGTTTACTAACCACCAACCGGTCATCCAGATATAAAAAGATTTTTATAAATTCACGCTGTAGTGCACAAACAGCGACCCGATTAAGGGCCTGAAATTTTGAAGGGCTGGCCACAAGGCCGAAGGGTAAAGCCCGAAGTGCAAAAATATAGTTACCGAATATAAAACTAGCAAATTTTTGAGAATGAGTACTTAGCTTAGCCTGATTAAAACCGCTAGAATCATCGACAACAGCTAACTGATCATGCTCTTCAAGCTGCTCAACCACCTGGCGGTTATCATCCAAAATGCAGGGAAGTTCATCTCGGATACGGGATCGGGGACCGGTCTCACTTCCGGCAGATCCATCAAAACAAGCTCGAGGCTTATTCTGCTCTAATTGTTTTTGGAGAAAAACAAACCCGAAATCTCGTAAACGAGTCTCGGGGGTGATCACATGAACGGGCCGGATGACATCATTTTTTATCCAATCCAAAAACTGCGCCGCAAAAACATGCGAAAACTTAAGGTTACGCTCACTAGTGGGTAAATAAAAGTAATCCCGCTCTTCGGAAAGTTTTTCCTTTCGAATAACGGGATAATAACCCACAATTGAATTGTCATCACAATTCTGAGGATTTGAATAATCACGACGACCAAGGCGGGCACGGGTATAGACCTTATTCCGGACGGACTTAGTATACAAATATACCGGGGGCCCACGAATGGGCTGGCGCCACTTAATGGCATTTTTTCGAGATATAGGTTGACTAAAGCTCAAAATATCGACACCATGCTGTAAACTCTCACGTAATTCAGTCTTTTTAGGGTCATCGGGATCGTCACTGAAAAGATTTGTTACAGGAAATAATCTAACTTTTAGGTACCTGAGGGCTTCGATGAAAGGCTCCCAAAATGAAGAAAAATTGGACCACTCTCCACCAAGAAAAACATTGTTACATCTAAAAGGTAAATGGCCAATTCGAGGATATTTCACAAGATAACCTCGTCCTTCAGACATGAGGCGTCGATTATCATGTAAAACCTCAGTCCAATATCGGTACTCGGATAATAAAATAGAGGAAACTTCTTTCCACAACTGTCGGTTCGTTTTTGAACCAGGCCGTAGCCGACCAGATCGAATAAGATGTGGGTTATGTTTAAGGCTATGCCGAGTACGAACTCGGTTAACCCAAGTCAAAACACCACCAGGGATGGGCTGGTTTTTATAATTCACAGCAGGAATCTGAGTGGGAGATTGGCGCTGTTGAGCTTTACTCTGAAGACCCGCCTCAAAAACCTGCTCAGCCATAGCGTTGATCTCCTGCGTCGTCCAATTAACAGGAAAAGCAGGTCCAATTTTGTGAACCTTTTCACCGGAAAAAACGGCGTTTAAAATTTCATCTTTGGTAGATTCCGGAGAGACACAGTCTGACTATAAAATAACAGTTATTTTAGATCTCATTGGTGAAGCCGGTACGACAATAAGAAAAGCTACGAAAGAGAACAAAACAGCTCGAGAAGTGGTCCGAATCAAAAACGAACTTACCATACTGGAAGACTTCTGGTCTCGAAAAGTAAACTTATGGAAAGCAGAAGAAATCTTTGCATTTATTCTGGTTCTAGAAACCTCAACGAGATCGGGAAAACGAATCGTAGTCAATAGCCTGAAGCGAAAGTTTTATCTGGTCAAATCAATTTTTGAAGAAAAAGGATTAGAGAACTTTGAACAAAATAAAAGAAGTTTGACAATGGCACTGCAAGAGCACATCAAACAACGCATTGATAAAGGTTCAAGTCCAACGCCAGATCAAGCAGCACCACTTCTAAGTCCTTTAGACTGGGTCAAAATACAACAATGGCTAAAGGAGAATATACAGGGCACAACCCCAGCGTTCACGAATAAGAGATATATGGCACTGCTATCGATAAGCTTCGGTTTTTCAACGGGTTTAAGGCTCACCGAAATTCACAGGTTAAAGTACTCAGACATCGATCTGAATTTTGAAAACGCAATTCGATTCAGAATCAGAAGATCAAAATCAAACAGAGACGGAAGAAAAATCGTTCACCAGGTGGCACCAGTCCACGAAGCAGAAGAACTGCTTTGCCCAGTCAAAAACCTAATATTTTATATCGAAAGCCTGAAAAAATCGACCGAAGAAGGTGCGTACATATTCTCAGACGATGCTGAAGGCAAAAAGTTAACCAGAATTACGAATCTTAAAAATTACTGGGTAATGGGAGCCCGAGGAGCGGGCCTCCCAGAAGTGAAATGGCCTCAAGCCCACTCACACCATGGCGCTAAAGTGAACTTAGCCCGAGCCCTTGGCTACTCAGAGGAGGCAATTGTGGACAGTATGAACTGGGGGTCATGTTCAGTACTTCAAGAGTACCTTAGGAATAAGAACATGACCAGGGACGGGGTAGCCTACGAGCTGTCAACGCTGACCGCGGAAGAGTTAACTAGAAAAACGGCTCATTTATGGTAAAGCCAATAATATTCATATTACTATATAACTGCAATAACCCTTTCTTTAAAATAAAATCATAACCAGTGTGAGCTTCAAATTTCCTTTGCAGATTGGGAACGAAGTTCCTGACTAAGTTATTGTAATTATATGTAATATAAGTACCATATCATGGGCAAACGAGGTAAATGAGACCGTAGTTTGAGATAGGGATTCTGCTTAACAGACTCTTGTGGAAAGTGGATAAAACCATTGATATATATTTAATATCGATGAATTTTCTCTAGAATACGAAAATCGTAAAAAGTGAAAATTCC
>SCLD01094735.1:0-11957 GCA_004367895.1 Oikopleura longicauda | reverse complement strand
TTACGATTTTTGTAAATCGTAATTATGGTGTTAACGGTTTTGGAAACCGTCATAATCGTGTTCAGTGGTCTTATTTTAGTTAATTTGATATCCTAAAAGGCATTTTCCAGGGAAAAGTAGCGAAATTACGTTTTTTTCGTAACATGTCATGATGACGTCATAGGTACCAAACGGAATCGTGATCAGTGACCCAAATTCAGTCAGACGACCAAGTTTCGTGCAACTTGGTGAAAATTTGAAATAGTAACGGTATCCTTAATGATTAATTAAAGGCCAATAGAACCAAATTTTACCTCTGAAATTCAGAAAATGAGTAACAACTCATGACTTACTCGATCAAATTTCTCATAATATATATTTGAGATTCTTATTAAATTTTGATTCTAATGATAGACTCTAGAGTCGTAATTAGAAAAGTCTTCAGACAGCCTATAGCCGTGCTCCATTATATATTATTTTGAATTTTATTCACAAAATATTATGTTTTTTATTGGGAAAAATTCGTGCCATTAGTAAGTTATCGTTTTTTCCTGCTTATATCCCTTCCTACGCAATACATCGGGAGCCACCCTAGCGTCAAGAACACACCCCTATGATCTAGGATACAACGTTGGCTTGTCGCGGTTAGGTTCAGCTCGGAGACGAGGAACGAGTTAGGTTTTGACATGGTGTGTTTTTTCATTTTAAATACTCGCAAATGAAAGAGAATCGTAAATCAGAACGTTTGATACCCATATTCACCCATCAAAAATCAATATCAAAGCGCCTCCGCGCTGAACTTATTTAATTCTAGTGAAAACTCTAGAGCACGAACGGATGTCGCTAGAAGAATTTTGATTTAGATTTGGAATCAGCATGGCTGAATTTGTAAGATGGGATATTAGTTTGAAAACTTTGAGACCCCCATGTACAGGCCCTCAACGAATCGCCCATTTAGTTACCGTATACTTTTGCATTTTTGGTCGGGACTTTTTTAGTTTTTCAGACCGACCGTTTTAGTACTTCGAATATCTGGGACAATAATAAAAATTCAGTGAGCAATTTGTGCTCAAGCTGAAAAGACCAAGGCTTAAATCATCAGTTAAATGTTTATGTTTAGTTTTTACATTATCATGTGAAAAAGCTGAGCAATTCTTGAACGCGGGCCTGGATTTTTTTACTTAAAAGCATACATAAGAGATGAAGCCTGAGTTGATAATAGCACTTTCCATAACTTCTTGTTATGGTTTTGCAATCAACAAAAAATATGATTTCATTCTCAGGAAAAAGTCCATTTTCGACTTCCTACTGCGGTATCTTGGAATATCCTTGAGGTATATTTTCAAAGATTCGTAAAAATAATTGCCAAAATTTTCCCAGTGATTTGACTTGACACAAAGTAAAAGCGATTGGGATATTACATTCTCAGCTGGGAATGACACAATTAACTGTTCGGGGCCTGGAACCCGACCACCATTATCTGCTGCAACATGCTACAAAAAACAAAAACATATTAATGTGAACCAGGTGAGCTTAAAACTTTTACTCTGTTGTGTGAAAACTTTGTTGGATGACAGAAAAAATATTTCTCTGTTCCTTATATAGGTCTGTGTCGTCAGAAGACGTGAGATCCGGAGACCTTTATCCCCAGACCTTTAGACTATAACGAAACCACTTGAATCGTGAAAATATAATAATAGTCTAATGATTGGATAGTCAGACTATGCTGCATATCCGAAAATGTGACATACCACATACAACAACTCATTAAAATTAACTAAATATGAGGGCTTTAATGATAACAAGTTAAACCAATGGCTTGGAGATACCGATGTTTATATGCATTATTTATTTTTCCCACCCAAAGAATATTCGTTTGATCTACTTTATTTTATAAGATTGACTGGTATAGATACTTTGGCTACAGTGAAACTTAACAATCAGGTAAGTATTATTAAAGTGGGAGGCCTCTTCCCAATGATTATTTGGTCCGAATTCCATGAGGCACTATAAAGACAACGACCATCCAGAAGATGCACCCCACTTTAACTAAGTATAGTAATTATTTCAAATGATATCCTTACCTTAATTTTTACTAGACTCTTGGGATCACAAATAATACTTTTGGAGTTTTTACTTTCAATGTTACCGACCCACTCAGCTGAAGGTTTCATCATTCTTATTTGACGCAAAGTCTTGATGCATAGACACGACTGCATTGCCACTTCTGAAATTCATTCTGAATACTTGGTGAAACCTGTTAAAGTTCCAGTTTGAACCGGCTTGAATTCTTTTTTGACGCGCCTGTAAAGTCAGCGGCTTCTATAGCAAACACAGATCCTATCAATCAACCTCCAAATTGTCCACCGGACGTTCAAAATGGAAAATGCCATGTGAATAGACTGAGAAAACCTGGTTACAGTTTCAGCTGGGATTGGGGACCATCTTTACCCGATACTGGCATATATCAGACTCCCATTATTTATCCTTTGATCGACTGGCGAACGCTGGATACAAGACTACAGCTCATATCTAAATACAGTGACTCTGGGCCTAAAATTGTATCTGTGAGGTAAAAATAAAAAGCTTTCGGAGTTCCCTGAAACGTACCACTTATTTTAAGTATGCTTATTCAACAAAATATACCTTATAAAAAACCTGATGGCCACTTCAACTTGGTATTGACCAATGGAACTGAAATATCAACGTCATGCGGGGCAGCTGTTGCTAGTCTTGACAAAGCTCGGGATTATTGGATTGTTTCAGAGAAGGGGTTTAATGTGTCGGTACAACCAGCGATGTACGGGGGAATGGAAAGTAAGGGCAAAAAGTTTGTGAAAGAGGATTGATTCACGTGTGGGCATATGCAAGAAATTTAAAGTTAGGGCATTTTCGAGCTCTTTTGTTGAACTCATTTTTTTCTCCGAAAACCCGATCACAGGACAAATCTCAAAGTTAGGGCAGTTTTAAACGATTCGAAATCATAAAGTTAGGGCATTTTCGAACCAGTGCCTCTACCCATTACGAGTAGTTTTTTCTCGTTTATTTCACTCTTATCGGTACTGAGTCGAAAATTAGAGTCTAATGATTAGACGTCGAGCGTATGAGTCATACAAGTTGCACAAAATGAGATTGACGAATGAGTCGATCAAAATAACGATGAAAATTTTTAAATTTTTCTTTCATCGTTTCGAAAGGAATCAGATGGTTCGAAACTTTATGATTTCGAATCGTATAAAAATGCCCTAACTTTGAGATTTGTCCTGTGATCGGGTTTTCGGAGAAAAAAATGAGTTCAACAAAAGAGCTCGAAAATGCCCTAACTTTAAATTTTTTGCATATACGTGAATAAATCCTCTTTCAAAAACTTTTTGCCCTAACTTTCCATTCCTCCCGTATAACTTTTGATGTGATATCTGTTACCTGGATATATAAACGTTGTGCAAAGATAAAAGTTTTATCATAAACCCCGTCATAGCCAACTGTTCAATATTTGAGGATATAAGATGGTGGTGGCCGAATGGTATTAGTGACGGTTGGCACTTTGGTGAGAAATCAAAACCCTTGTATAATGCAACTGTCAAATATCTAATACATATATTATATAGAAACATATTGTTTATGGCAGAATCATCATATCGTTATCCTATCTAAGCTATTTGGTTTCCGAACAATTGAGTTAGTTCAAGATGCAGTGACGAACGGAACAAGTTTTTATTTCCGAATAAATGAAAAGCCTATTTTTATGTCTGGTAGTAACTGGATTCCAGCAACCAATTATTATCCGGAAACTGAGCAATATTATTCGAGGTTGCTTTCAGCTACTCAGGTGGGTTGGATTTTTTTAACTTGACCATAAAATTTATGGCATAAATTATGGTGAACCTTATAACTATTTTCAATATATTTTTAAAGAAAGCTGGAATAAAAATGCTTAGAGTTTGGGGTGGTGGGTTTTATGAAAATGATGAATTTTATAATTTGGCAGCGCAGCATGGGATCACTATTTGGCAAGATTTCATGTTTGCTTGCGCAACTTATTCGAATGAAACAACCTTCCTGGGGTCGGTTCGTCTTGAAGGTTAGGGCTTATTATGTTGAATTTGAACAGTGAACTGCTGAAAACAGAAACTACGTAATCCTTGATAAAGTGGATCATCAGTTATGGAGATTGTCAAGTCATCCAGCTATTGTGGTGTTAGCAGGTAACAATGAAAATGAGGCAGCTTTGGCAACAAATTGGTATAATACCAGTGCAACTGTTCAAGAAAAAGAATATTATTTTGGTGAAGGTTTTATATCCAAGGTTCTATATTCCGTCAATATTCATAAATTATGACTCATAATTTATGAGCGACATTACCAAAAACCTATCAACAGACAGTACCGTAATCTTTATATTGATACTATTCGTGACCAGTACCTTAAATTCGACTTGAATATTCCTTTTGTATCGTCTTCGCCAACAAATGGAATTGAATCTGAAAAAGAAGGTTGGATTGCCAAAAATCCATATGATTCGAATTATGGCGATTTACATTATTATGATTATAAAAGTGATTGTCGAGACTGGTCGAACTTTCCTAAAACGAGATTTGCCTCAGAATTTGGATATCAATCTTGGAGTACGTTAGCATCAATTTATGATGCAACTCACAACCAAACAGATCTTCGAATCAATTCAACGTGGTTGGAACACCGAAACCACCACGGAGATGGGAACATTCAAATACAAAATTTCATCAAAATGCTTTTCGGTAATCAAAAAATTGGACAGTCAAAAAAGGATGGAGAGTCCGATTTTCAAAAATATATTTATTTGAGCCAATTGTCACAGTCCATTTGCACTGGGAATGAAGCTAAGTTTTATCGAAGTATGGCCGGGACCAATGGAACTATGGGATCTCTATACTGGCAACTAAATGATGTTTGGTCCGGTGCTACTTGGTCTTCTTTAGACAACACAATGAAAGCAAAGCCTCTTCATTTTACTATTGCAAAGATTTATAATGATCCTATTTCATTAATCACTTATCAAAATAAGAAAAATATGTTTCTTGTTTATTTGGTATCTTCACAAAGTACGACCGTGTCTGTTAACCTCACGTAAGTTACCGTATACGCAAATTGCATATTATAACTTTGCTAATAATTTATTAGCACCAGTAGATATCTGATATAAATAAGTGTATGTTTTTTAAAGTTACGAGGTCCGACGGTGGGACTCATTTGACGCTGTCAAAAAATCATCGAAAATGGTCAAATCATTACCTGACCAGTCTACACTTGCTGACAGCTTTTTCATGTTGGATTTCTTGGAAAATTGTTCGTGTCCCGTCGAAGAGTGCTTCATCAAAGTAGTCGCAGAAACTGACAATTTTGATATTTTGACCGATCATCACATTCCTGCTGAATTATCAAAATCGGCACCATTCAATTATCGACCAGAACAGAAAATAACTTTTGACCAAAAATCATGCCAACGAAATGATACCAGTTTGTCATTCGATGTATTAGCAGTTCATCCAGAACCTCTTGTTTGGTTTGACATAAATTTCAGTGGTGGTGACTTTGTTGAAAATCTTATTTGGATAACCAAACCAAGGACAACTCTTACATTAGAGCTTACTGACATGAGTGGAAAATCCACGTGAGTTTATCGTTTTTGTTTCGTTAAGGTTAAACCTAATTTCTATTCAGGTTGCCAAACTGCAGCGATATACCGGATGGTGCAAGTAATATTCACTCATATATGAAAGTTTTTTATCCTTCAATGATACAATTTGTATAAATAAAACTTTATGAGAATGGTCTTCCCAAGAATCAAGTGCGAATATAAAAGTCTAGAAATTAACGTCTCATTTCTGACCGTCAAAAAATCCGTTGAACTCGGCAAATATTCTAGGTACCAATCCTAGCGAATTAATTCACCATTGCTAAGACCACATTATTTTCTTTTTGTGTATGATCCTATTGGCCCGAAAGAAGCTGTTATCATTGCATAGAATACCATATGATTATTGTAAGTAAGTCATTTTTTTATTTTGGGAATGAACAAAAAAGAGGTTTTTTAAGCGGTTTTAATTTTATTAAACCGCGGCAAAATAAAATTGCCTATGTCGGATTGTAAGATCGGCGCAGGTAAAATGGTTTCTTTGGCCACTTTAACTTATCATATACATTGTACAGTATGCATACTGGCAGATCAAACGCATTTGTTTGGAGGAGGGGCCAATTTGCGTTTTGGGTCCTTTTTGCCTGAGACCTAAGAACACAATTAAACTAGAATGAGCAACGCTTCTTCATTCATTTGAAAGTTATCACTTTGAACATAAATTGAGACGAAAAACTCAAATTGGCATCAGAGGTAGGGCTAAGTCAAAACGGAGAAATACACAATTTTAATTTTTGAATGCTGTTATAAAGTTTTTGTGTGTGCAGTGTAAAAGTATGCACTCAGCAGTAAAAATACAGTTAATATTACGGCGGATATAAGTGATATATTCACAGTTCATCAGTTGGAACTGGATCACCAACTTGCGGTTCAGCTGCAGGTGGTGGTGGTGGTGTATCTGGTTGTATTGTTTCAATTTCGGGCATCATGGAATAATATAGTCTAGAATAGGATGCAACAGCGTAATCCCACATGTCCTCCAATGCCGATTGAATAGCATCAGCTTCAGAATATAGTAAATAGCCTGCAATAGCTACCAAAGCGAGGAATAGCTAAACAAAATGATAAATATGGTTAATATTGATTCGATTAGTTCGAAGACTTACAATTGTATGAATATGACTTGTTATGGCAGTTTTGGTTGAAAGGACTTGAACTGATTCGGTTGACTTGGATTCTTCTTTGGCTACTTCGACTTCATCGTCTTTATTTTCTTCTACGCTATCTGCTTCTGGTTCAACTTCCGCCTCTTTTTCGGTTTCTATAGTTTAATGTTAACAAAATATTTACGAATAAAAAAATACCTTCTTCCTGTTCATCAATTTGCTCAACATCTGTATCCTTCTTAGATTTCGATTTAAGTATTCTAACACTTCTTCTTCGTGAAGATGAATTCTTTACAACAGGCTCCCTAAGGTTAAAACAATTAAAGTCGTAAAGTTCCGGGATCATAATCTCCGGCACTATTTCCAATAATAACTTACTCGTCTTCCTCGTCCGAGAATTTTTCTTCGACAACAGGATCAGGCTTTGGTGCTTTTTTCGTTCTAGTAACTTTCTTTTCTTTTACAGGCTCAACTTCTTCGGATTCAACTTCTTGTTCTGGTACAGCTTAAAATTCCATATAAATAAGCCTATAAAACTGTATACAAATTGAAATATCATGTGTGGTGGTCCTGGCACTAATCTCATGGTCATCTGACCTACCCTCAAGGTGTTAAATCTAGAATAACTTACCATCTTCGTCGGTTGAATATGCCAAATCCTTTCCCTTGATTAAAAGTTTCTCTAATTTTCTTTCATAAATCTTCCTGGTAGAGTCTTAAGAAAAAATGAGTCAGCACGGCGGAAAATTACAAAATAAAACCGAACATACCGACAATTGGACCAGTGGTAATTCCTAAACTGGTTAATTTCTCTTTGAGTTCTTTATTTGAGAGGTTGGTGACGTCTTCAGTTTCCTCAATTTTCAATTTAGATTTACGGGTAGGCATTTCTTTGTAAGGTGTCTCTAATGGGGAGGTAAAAGAGGAATTTTTATCAATGGGAAAAGGCGTGTTTTGAAATGAACGAGTAGTAACTTTAGGGTGTCGCCCGAGGCTGTGAAGAGTTATATTTTAAATAATGCTCAACACGCTATTGGACCAAATAGTGACTTAGAAGGAATTAATAAATGGCAAATACTCAGTGTGACTCAATTTTTAATGAAACACACCGTGAGAAGAGCTTGGAGATAAGTTTTTCATACATTTGACGATTTTAGTGACACCGCTTCGGGCATTTATAAAGTCGCCATATTCTAAACTTTTTTTATTCTACCTCAGCATCTGGCTCGGAGCCATGATCACTTTTCTCTTGCTCATTCTCGCTTATTTCTTTATCACCACCTTCATTTTCCTCATCGGGTGTTTCAATATTATCATTTTCTATTTTAGCTTGACCGTGGTCAGTTTCAACATTTGTGGTAACAACAGGGGCATCTCCTGATTCTAATTCCTTCTCTTCCATATCCAGTTTGACTCGTTCTACTACATTAAAGAGTTTGGGGAATAAGGAATCAATAAATGGGTATTGTGTGAATATACATGTGCACTGGTAAAGATATCATAGTTCAAACCATATCGTTATATAATGGTGAAATATAAATGGACCATTTCATTTCAAAGAATAGAACACGCGGCAACCAGGTTGAGTGTATGCTAATCTTAATATCTGGTCTAAGTGGAGTAAAAACCTTCTACAAAACATTCTTGTATTTTTTTATTTCGAGTTCGACGCGAAATTGGTGTAGACACGGGAATTTCCTCTAAGCCTGCAATGTCTGTATCCTACGGTCAAAAGTAAAGCCCATTATATTTATCGTGAACTCACCTTTTTGGCCATCTCAAAAGCTAGTCGAAGAGCCTGACAATCTAAAAATAATGTAGAATTAGAATTCGTGAGATATTATCTATTGGAGGACAGTAGAAACATTCTGAAGCGACTTTCTTGCCTCTTGGGCCTATATTCTGAATGTCCCCATAAATGGGGATCTCTCTGGACGACGTAACAACACATAAAAGCCAAGTCAGGCTTTGATGACCAGTCCTTTCTAGAATTAAATCCGTCGATGCTCTGCGGCGAAGTGACGTCATCAAACTGGATCAGATACTTTTCCTAAAAACGTCACGTGATTACATGTATCAAATAACACATTAATGATCACGTGCTGAAAAATGCTGGTATCATAAACATGGGGAAAACATAAAATAAGAAAAAAACACTACGTGGGTTTTATGGGGTACGGGGATTTTAAAAGGCCTTTTAAGGGTTTACCACGCGACTGTGCAAATTTCCATAATGGGGATTATTTTCTGCGGGAGCTCCTAAAAATATAAATAAGTTAATATAACAACATGATTTCGAGTTACCTCCTCGGAGCTCTCTTTTTGGTATCATCAGATGATTCAGAACTAGAGCTTGAACTGTGGTCAGGTTTTTTACTAAAAATATTGATAAGCATTTGTGCAACGAAAAAATAAATCTTACGTTTTTATTGTTTTTTTATCCGATTCCGAATCTGATCGCTTTGCAACCCGTCTTCTAAAAAAATAATCTTGAATTTAAACTGAGATTTGCATGATAACGAACCGTTTTGGCAGTTTTTCTTTTTCACTTCTGGAAGTTTCTAAATCAGACTTTGTCTGTTTAACAGTGATTCGTCGTCGAGGTTGATCAATTGTTGTTTCCTGTTTGGACTTTTTTTCTTGATCAGAACCCGAATCTTTTGCAGCTACCCGTCTTACATCTTTTACTAATGCTGGTTTTGGTCTTTCAACATATTCATCACTTTCAGATTCAGATGAAGACGATTGATGTCTTCGTTTTCTCTTCTGTTCAATTTCTTTTCTTCGCTCCTTCTTTGATTTCTTCTCTGGTTCTTGGTCGTCTTAATAAGTAGCGTAAGTAAGTGATTATACTGCATAATATATGCCGCATATTATTTTAATAATATGCTTAAGCATAAAGTGGTATCACTCCTTAGAATGATGAAATGAGATTGAGCGAACACACGCGGAATTCGGACGATTTCATCATTCTCAAGAGTGATACCACTTTATTATGATGATACCTCTTTCATCTTCACTTTCATTTCTTGGTTTGACTCTTCGTGTATCATTCATGACAGTTTTTGTGATTACAAATCGTTTACTAATATCAATTTCTTTTGCTGGTTTCTTAATTAAATTCCGGGCATCATCTTTGTCGAGAAGTTTTGCTCTTCCATTCACTTCTCGGACATTCAAATCCGAATCTTTAAAATCATGTTTTTCTTTGATTTCTTCAATTTGATTAGTCAGTTCAACTTCATATTCCTTCCATTCTTTTTTACTTTTCTTCAAGTTGTCTAAACGAATTATTATAATTTTTTCAACGTTAAGTTTCAATTTTTTACCTAAAACTTCATTTTCGGTTTTTTCTGCCATATTCAAAAATTTTGGAAATGCAGTCTTTGGTTTCCAATAAACTCTTGGTTCAGTTTCCGTCCAAATATATCCTATTCTTTTTGTTGCATCGTCTTCCCAAGTTTGACACTAAACATATAAATATTCAAATGCAAGCTTTGAAAAAATAGAAGTATAAAATATGAACATACCAAGTCACCAAATCCTTGTTTTTCTTGTAAAAGACCCAATAATTTTTCTTTTTCGTTTTTCTTTTGCATTAAAGCACGTTTTTCTTCTAGAATCTTTCGTCGATCAGTCGCAATCCTCTCGTCTACCTTTTTATCAATTTCAGCCCTTTTCTCAGCAACTGATTCAGTTTTTACTTTCTCATCGAAAGTTCTTAATGTGGCCAAAAGATTTCCAAACAGACGAGAGGCTCTCTTCTTACCAGCTAGAGTTTTAGTTTAGTTTTTTTTCAGCTAAAACAAAAACTGTGTCTTACCTGCTCCACCAATTTGAGCTTCATTTATTTCATCTTTACTGATGGAAGATCTTCGTCGATTTGTTGTATCAACAATTGACGATTTCATCTAGAAAATAGCATGAAAATGTCGATAGAGCTGAAGAGCCCGAGGTTATAAAGTAGGGCTCATTCTGACTCTGTCCAAATAGTAAGAAAAGAGCGCTCAAGCCCACGCTCGCTTAGACAGGGCCACCATGGACCCCACGTTACCTTTTTTCGATTTTTATTATCATCTTTGTCTTCGTCATCTTCATCCACCTCACCATCTTCTTCATCTCTCCCACTAAAATAAGATTAAAGACTGGGATTAAAGTTTTTGTACTAGGAGGCGATAAGAATGAAGGAAAAACCACCTAGTGGCATTCAAACTCACCTGCTAAACTTTTTCCTATCAGCTTTTTTGGTTGCTGAATCGTCATTCTCAACTCCACCATTTCTAAAGAATTGTTAAAGATCAAAGGTAGTTCTATTTTAAGACATGTTCTATATTTAGATTCCAGTCTTGAGACACTAGACATATTTTAGACATAATCTAGACTTACTGCTCTAAAGCATCTAACTCGTCATCAAATGCATTGATATCCTGTTGCATCTGCTCAATTTCAGTAGCCAAATCGCCCATTTTAATAAATTCTGAAAACCCTGATTTAACACATTTTTAATCCTAAAGAATGACATGTTAACATTAAAATATTGCAATAGAGAATTTTATCGACGTCGATCACGTGATCTTCTTCTTTCTCTGGAACGAGACCGTTTTGGTGATCTCTTCGATTTTCTTGGTGGCGGTGATTCTCTTTTAGACTTTTTCTTACGGCTTCGTTTTGCTTCTCCATCAGAGTCTGATGATGAAGATGAACTTGATGACGAAGTACTAAATAACAAATTAGGTTCTTATTATAAGAGTTTTGATTTATTATAGCTCTCCGAGTGAAATTGGGAAAACACCAAACAATTAGTTTTTCCAATTTCAAAAACAAAAAAATTAAAAGTCAGTTTAAATCAAAATAAAGAGAAAAAACCGGGAAAACATAATTGTAACAGTGAGATACGGATGCACCAGTGTGTATATCCCACAAAATTTCACTCAACAGCTCAATACAGTCAGTTTGTTAAAATCGAGGCGGTGGGTTTCATACTAGTGGGGAATTTCGACATCGCCATATAAAATAAACGAAACTAGATCAAATAACAAATTACAAATAAACTGGTTGCCCACCAAGATGGTGGGTAACGGTACAGTTTATAAACACAGTAAGGTGCATGCACGATGCATGCACCGAAAATCAAATAAATTTAATTATTTATTTATAATATAATATAATATTATTATACATAATATATTACAAATTAC
>SCLD01094723.1:0-11957 GCA_004367895.1 Oikopleura longicauda | reverse complement strand
TTTAGGTCGAATTCTCCTCATTCTTATGTTTATGACTCTTCTCCACTTCACAATGTCACTCAAAGATTTGGTCGTGAACTTGGTCGGTCTGTCGATGATGGGCTTGGTGGCTGTCGGATATAAAACTAAACTGGTTTCATTGGTTATGGTCTGCTGGCTTCTGGCTTTGAATTGCTTGATGAACGATTTCTGGAGACATCGATCTACTTCAATCATGTGGGATTTTAAGAAATACGATTTCTTCCAGGTAAATTGACTCTTCATCGTCGCTTTTCTTGGTCTCACGAATCAGCTCAATCTAAATTTTAATTTCAGGCATTGACAGTTTGTGGAGGATTATTACTTCTAACTGCCTTTGGACCAGGAGGTGTCTCTATTGACGAGCGAAAGAAACTGTATTAGAACAATTGTACTACCTTCAAAAATGATAATAATAATAATGATGCTATAGCATTGAGAGATTTGACAACATCAATTCGATGGTTCAGCATTGCTGTTTGCCATAGAAATCCTGGCTAAAATGAAAATCATTAACGAAAACTAGGAGTATTTGAACTCATTTTAACCTTGACCCTTCAAAATCCCCCCAGAATGGAACTCGTATCCTAACTTCAAAAATCTGTTCCCATCCTTCAATGTCTAGGCTTTTATGTTTCACTCTTGGTGCCAGTCAAATATCATCCAGTGAAATAACTATTATTGGCGACTTTTATATAGCTGCGTAACATTCGAACCCAAAATTACCGATTGACTTTTGCTCTGCTTGATTCATCAGACTGGGAAATGGTCTTCTCAATTTGAACCGAAAATGGTGCAAACAACGTCAAAATCCTACAAAAACTATAATTTCGACCTCGATTGTTTGGGCAACTATCTAAAAGTCGCCCAAAATTCACACAAAAAATACTCGTGCAATTTCTTATTTTTGGTTTGGGAATAAAAACCTTCATAAAAACACAGTGTTGTTATAACGTACTTTTAATGCAGGTGATTACTATGAACAGACATTACTGTACAGACATTTACAGAATTGATAGTTTATTAAGATCAGTGTTCCCTTCAGGAAAGTTTTTCTCAGTGAGTTTTTTCGTTGAGTGAATTTTAAGTTTTGGTAGTTTTGATGGAATCGCCCTTTCACCATCCCCTTGGTCTGAGTAGTATGTCGAATGATTTTTAGCTTTTTTTAGGATTTCTCTGTATTCATTGCGGGCACGATCAATATTTCTCACTTCACTCTGTCGCAAATAGTTCTTCTAAAAAGAGTTAGTAAAGCATATAGAACGAACGTAGCTACAGGCTGTTACGAATTGAGATATGAAAAAAAATCACTTCTATCCATCATAGATTCGTTCAAAGAAAGATTGGCAAATAACTACACCCATAGTATGCAAAGACTCTCGGCGAAAGTCAGCAAATACTTTCGTCTCTATGAGTCTTAGGATACGTTCAGAAAGCTCTGAAGGAAAATGAAAGATACTTACTGTGTCTCTGAGGTAGTTAAATTGAACTGAATCTGTCAATGTCCAGCTGTCCTTTTGTCTCTTCTTTAAATGGTTTTCAACCGCTGTGGTGTTTAGGTTTTCTGTACTTCTAAAATACAAATTGAATATTACCACTCGGGCAAACTGTTCGAGTAAGTCTGAATTTGACTTACTGCGACTCTAGACTCAGTGACACCTTCGGCTTCTTGATGTTCTGAATGTCGTTAAGTACTCTGGATGTCCGTCTTCGATCTGTTTTATGTTTAACACGCATTCTGCCGAATGAACAACTGACCACTTAACTAAATATCGGCCACTTGAAATACACATTCTAGAAAGAATTGAGACGAAACCACTTTTGCCACCCCTTCACTCACTTCAACCACATTATATGTAACTGAGAATGCAAAGTTTTAGGATTTTATTTCATGGGAAAATAATTAAATGTAATAAATAGCTTTGCTATGAATCATATAGAGGATAGGTGTTTAGCGCAGATTTCTCAAAAATTCAAACTTCTTTCGTTGACAATCTTTTTCATGCTGCTCAATCTCTTTTTATCCATAAGACTTTTGAGGAATATCAATTCCATTTGACGCATTGATCGGTCATCTTTATATCGAGCACTTTTTTCAACAAAATCAGCCATTGGATGATCGCTTGGACCATGAGTATCCAAGTAATAATGCAACCTGAACGAAATAGGGTTAATTTGGATAAGAGTTCTTTAGTGTTTGATCTGAACGTATCCGAAGTTCTGAACAGTTTTGACCTCTAGAATACGTTCCCTATATATTGCAGACAAAATGTCATTTGTAAAATTTGGAACTTACATTCTGGAGGCTCCTGATATATTAAAAATTATTAAAATTAATTTCATTTCAATTATAAACCGAATAGACCGATAGAAAGTCGTGGCTACTATTTATAGTCAATAAGCATTTTTAAAAATTAATCAGACGAACTCAAAATCAATGAATCAAGGGGTACTCCAGCCAACTAATTGGTTCTTTATCGCATATTGAGATTAGTATTAATATATAAGTATGTATTACAGTTCAATTTCAATGTAAGATATTATTATAGCACCTTTCTAATTTTTTGTACTTTTTGGTTTCACAGTTGGATACACGGTTTATCAAATCCATCTGAATTTGACGAAATGACCTCGATCGGAAAAGACACAGAAATTTAGGCTGATAGTCAATTCAAGTTTATGCGGATATGTTCTAGTTTTATGATAGAAATTTTGTAACTAAAATCCTCTGGGAATCACGCAAACAAAATATAGAGACGAAAGTTCGAATGATTAGGTTTCAAGCCAGAGTACTATCCACTGACAAGTCGCGACCAACATGTTCCTCATCGGTCCCCGGAAAGAGTTTGTTGAATCAGAGTCCTGAAATGTGAAGAAAGGACCTAGATGGAATAGAAAATCCATTTATGTATGAATCGTGCGGTATGAGTTCTTAAAAATCGTACACTCCTGATCATTATGGTTGAAGATCATATCTAAGTTGAAGGACGGTTCATTAATCAATTTTACCAAACCAAGTTTGGTTTCAGTTAAATTTTAGATTTTCATGTTAAATGTGTAAAATTGATTAAATCCAAAACGGGTCAGCTTGGAACCAGGGCCGAGGGCTGCGCCAGGGGAAAATTACTAACTCGTACTCATCACGAGTTTATTCAGAAATGATCACATTTTTATCTTTAACATATGATAAATTATATTAATAATGAATTTATCTTTATTCGATACATTATTTAAGAAATTTAATTTTTGAGTTTTAAAAATTTTTTCCATCAATTTTTTCTTCCTTTTAGGTAAAGTTCCTCCTCGCCTATATTCTCCACATTTCTCTCTATCCTCCACTGAAACCAGTTCAAACTAGTTTGAGCCAGTTTGCTTCTAATGGTCGTCTGCATTAGTATTCTTTCGGTAAACCGGTTCCATCCAGTTGTAACTAGTTTTGCGCTCTGTCGTCGAAGCTCAGAGAGAAAATCGGGGAAATTCCCAAGATCTCTGCCACCCGAACCACTCTGATACTCATTCATTTCTCACATCCTCCCATCACACACACACACAAAAAACATAAACATCAGCCTTTCTCGGCCGTGGAAAAATCCCAAAGGCGATTTGGGTCGATGAAGAAAAAGAGAAAGATTTTTTTTAGTTTTTAACGAAGATCACTCAGAGAAAGAAATTAATCAGAGAATAATATGATTGCAAATTAACGCAATAATGACTAACATAATGAGTCATTCACAAAACTTTTCAAGGTCATTGCCATAATACGGACAGTAAATACAGTTGGAACGCTATTGTAGTGTACTCAGGGGGCAGATGACTCACAAACAATGAGTCATATCGATAAATCAACTCTATTTTCAGAGAAATTTAAACGTTCGGATTGATTGCCTTGAGACAATGTCGATAGCTGCCTCGAACGCCCGCCAATTACTCGATTTCTCGACAAAAATCGACGTCAACCTTCTCGATCAGGTTCGTAATGGAAATATAGAAGTTTAAAAAGCCTTCCAAGGTCGATTTCAAAATTTCTATTTAGGTCGTAAACTGTCTACACAATGGTGGTGGTGACAATCTAAAGGAAGCAAATGAGATTTTGAATCAGCTGAAAGAACATCCAGAAGCCTGGCAAAGAGTCGATGCGATTCTCCAGTTTTCTCAATCACAGCAAACCAAATTCTACGGACTTCAAATTCTCGAAGGAGTGATCAAAACTCGATGGAAGATTCTCCCTAGAGAACAATGTAATGGCATCAAAGACTTCATAGTTGAGCTTATTATTGGTGTAAGGTATGTATAGACATATTGTCAATACAGTGATATACCCTGACTGTATCTCCGACCCAGTCTTAATAAAAAAACAGGTAGACCCAGTGGGTTTACAAATTATTTTAGTTCCGATGCTGAAAAATCAGAAAAAGAAAAAATTTATCTTCACAAATTGAACATGATTCTTGTACAGATTTTGAAGCAAGAATGGCCCAAAAACTGGCCAACATTCATTTCTGGTAAGTTTCATTAGCTAATCACTATAAATTTTGCTATTATTTATTTTAAGATATCTGTGGTGCATCAAAGACTTCTGAAAGCTTGTGCAAGAATAATATGATCATTTTGAAGTTATTGTCAGAAGAAGTTTTCGAATTTTCGACAGACCAAATGACCAAAGCAAAAATCCAACATCTAAAAAAATCAATGTCTTCAGAATTTTCAAATGTTTTTGAACTTTGTATGTTCGTCCTGGTGAGTGATCAATTAGTTATTCACTATTACTACAAATCTAGTCATAAAACACTGACGTCATGATTTGATTCGTCAAGACCCAGAATTTACGTATTTATTTCAGAATAGCACAAATAATGCCCCACTTCTCACTGCCACTTTGGAAACACTTCTTCGTTTCTGTTACTGGATTCCAATGGGTTTCATGATGAAGGTGAGTTATTTTCCACGTGAGTTTTCTATCACGAGTCTGTGTGCCCAAACTTGACCTTTGTTCTAATCATTATTTTTAGACCGAAGTGTGCCGTCTCCTGATCTACAGATTTTTGGATGTTCCTGAATTCCAAAATGTCACCCTCAAATGTCTCACCGAGATTGCATCAATCAGTCGTGATCAGACGCGGGAGTATCAAGAAGAATATGTCGAACTCTTTCGAAGTACAATTCAACAACTAAAGAAAATAATCCCCATCGAATACGATCTCAGAAAGGCTTATGCAAGTGGCCAAGATGCTCAACAAAGTTTCATCCAAAATCTGGGCTTGTTTCTTCAAATATATCTGAAGAATTATGCTGAATTGGCTGAACAGCATTGCAAAGACGAATTGCTCGATGCCCTGAGATATTTGGTCAAGATTTCTGAAGTGGAGGATACAGAAGTCTTCAAAGTCACTCTAGAATTCTGGAACTCGCTAGCTGGTGAACTTTATCGAGAATCACCTAGTGGAAATTACATTCATGCAAATCTCGCTTTCAATAATCCACAGGTAACTATTTTACATCGCCTGGTCAATCCGATATTCTAATTTGTCAACCCTTGTTGACCCCTAGTCAATGTTACAAATTAATACATCGGATCATGGTGTCTTCGTAACCGGCTACCTAAATTCTGTCTCCAGCAAGGTCCGGATCCAATTTGGTTTAGTGATGACTACGTTCCAAACTCGGTATAATTTCATCCCCTTTTCATATTTTTCAAGTAACAGATTGGAGCCAGATACTTACTTTTCATGTGTTAACTTATAACTAGTCAAATAACGCCACGAAACGACTCCACGCCGTGAGTGGCTTTTTGTCGCGTTTGGTACGTAACTAACTTCAATTTTAACAAATTCTAACACTACTGAACCGAGTTCAGATCTATATCCATGGCTTCCACTACAGAAATCCTAAAACTTTGACTTTCAGGAAGCTATCCCACCGCGACGTGAGTTTTACCTCAATGTTCTGACAGAGATTAGAAAGATTATGATTGGTCGAATGGCAAAACCAGAAGAAGTTTTAGTCGTTGAAAATGACAATGGGGAAGTCATTCGAGAACAATTCAAGGAATGTGTTGAAACTAGTTCTAACCAGAAACAACCTGATGGAAAAATTTTCCATGTCATGGGGATTGTTTTTTCCGTCTAAATTAATGGAAAGTTTTATTTTTTCAATACACTTTCAGGACACGGATTCAATAAATCTTTACAAAACCATGCGTGAAACATTGGTCTATTTAACGCACCTGGATCACAAGGATACTGAACAGATTATGACCCAGAAACTTGCTCGACAGGTACGTCATGTAAAACAGGGTTGTTTCCCTAAAATATCATCCATTTTTAGGTTGATTCGACAGAATGGAGTTGGAAAAATTTGAATACACTGTGCTGGGCAATTGGTTCAATATCAGGAGCAATGAACGAAGATGCCGAAAAAAGATTTTTAGTTGTTGTTATCAAGGTAAAAAGGGTCACTTTGTGTCAATTCTAGGTCAACCTCTTGGTCATTTTATTCATTAATTGATTTAAGGATCTACTTGGCTTATGCGAAATGAAGCGTGGAAAAGACAACAAAGCGATTATTGCATCTAACATTATGTATGTTGTCGGTCAATATCCCCGGTTCCTTCGAGCTCACTGGAAATTCCTAAAAACAGTCGTCAATAAACTCTTTGAGTTCATGCACGAAACCCACGATGGTGTTCAGGATATGGCGTGTGATACCTTTATCAAAATCGCACAAAAATGCAAACGGTAAGTGACTGATCATACCCATTACATAACAAAGTGCTATTTTATGGCCATATTCGGAAGTTGTTAATCCATAACGTCAAGACTCGACCTCCTGTTCATAAATTGACCTCGAATATTTTCAGACATTTCGTTCAAATCCAAGCTGGTGAAGTGATGCCGCACATTGAAGAAATCTTGAATAATATCACAAATATAATTTGTGATTTGCAGCCACATCAATATCATACCTTTTACGAAGCAGTCGGACTAATGATTCAGTCCCAAAACGATGCGATTATGCAAGAGCACCTTATTGAACGATATATGCATCTTCCAAACCAGTCTTTCAATCGAATTATCAGCAGTAAGTACCCGTGTCCCTAAGTGGTAAAACCGCCCGTGATAGGTTCTTTCAAACAAAAATTAAGGTGCTACAAATGATGTCAATACATTGCGTGATCCTGAAACGGTGAAGAATTTGGCAATTATTCTAAAGACGAATGTCCGTGCTTGTAAGTCTCTTGGTCATCCTTACATCACTCAGCTGGCCAGAGTCTATCTTGATATGTTGAATGTCTACAAGGTTCTTTCTGAATCTATTTCGTCTGCTATCCTCACTTCAAATAATGATAACGTTACGAAGCAACCTCTTATCAGATCAATGAAGACAGTCAAGAAAGAAATTCTCAATCTCATTTCTCTCTGGGTATCAAAGACCAACGATATCCGATTGGTAGCTGACAATTTTGTTGACCCCTTATTGGATGCCGTGCTGATCGACTATCGGTCAAATGTTCCCGCTGCTAGAGAGCCAGAAGTATTATCGACAATGGCAACAATTGTAACCCGCCTCGAAGGAATATTGACACCAAAAATTCCAAAAATCTTGGACGCTGTCTTTGAATGTACTCTTGAAATGATAAACAAAAACTTTGAAGAGTTTCCAGGTAATATAAATATATCACGTGACCTCTGAAGACTTTGAGACTTCTAAAGTCAGGTGACCAGAATTTGAAAAATATTTCAGAACATCGAATCAATTTCTTTCTATTGCTCCAAGCTATAAACAAGGGTTGTTTCACCGCCTTTCTGGAAATTCCTCCTCAAATGTTCAAATTAATTCTTGACTCGATCGTTTGGGGCTACAAACATACAATGAGAAATGTAAATGATACTGGTTTGGAAATCATGCTTCAACTTCTCAAAAATATAGAATCGAGAGGCGCTCAGGGTCAGGCATGTGTTTTAATATTTTTTATAAATTGATCCCGTTATAAAGTGTACTTGAAACACTCATTTTTATAACCATCTTATAAAACACGACTGTAGGAATTCTACAAAACTTATTTATTGGAAGTTCTATCCCAAGTATTTGGCGTTGTTACTGACACCACTCACACGGCTGGTTTCCAACTACATTGTCAAATCCTGTGTCATATCTTCAAGTCATTAGAGAATGGAACTGTTGCCGTCCCACTGTATCCTGGCGAGCCCAATGAATCCAACGCAGAATGGCTTAGAAATGCCAAAGCTGAAATTCAGCAGAAAAATATTGAATTTGTGCAAAACTATATTGCCGAATTACTTCAAAAGCACTTTAAAAATCTTCAAATGTAAGTTTTCTAGGCTTCATATTATTTTCTAAATTACTGGTTCTTTTTAGTGCTCAAATAAAGGTGTTTGTTACTGGTTTGTTCACACTAGACCAAGATATCGCAAAGTTCAAGGAACATATTCGGGATTTCCTAGTCGAAATAAAGGTGAGTCGACTTTAAAAACAACCGGCTTTTAGTCTCCAATGTAATTTCGTCTATTCGTATTCTAAATCATTTTTAGGAGTATGCTGGCGAGGACACATCTCATTTATTCTTGGATCAAAAAGAATCTGAATTGAGACAGGCTGCTGAAGAGAAAAGGAAAAAACAAATGGCCGTCCCAGGTATATTAAATCCTCATGAAATAAAAGAAGAAGGTATGGATGGTGAATAAACTCGTTCTTGACTGTTTCAAAAAAGCACTGCCTACGTCCTGACTATAACTCGGTTAGGTCCACCCCTCGTGAGACCAATTAGCCCATTAAGCTCAATTAGCCGAACGAGCTCATCCCTTTATGTCAAATACTGCTTATTACAATGGGAATACATTCAACTGATAACATAAACATTGAATTTATATAAATATGCAAGCAATGTGGTAAGAAATAGGGGTCTGTGGTACGCTCCTCGCTCCTCGACGAGGACGGCTTTTTTTTTTGGAGCATTTGTCATGTTTTATTGAAATTTCGAGGACGAATAATTTTAGGGTAGACGGAGCCCTGGTTAGAAAGATAGATGATCATATTGATTCAAGATTCGTTGACATCGTGATAAATCCTGTCGTAGACTACGACTCGTAGTCCAAGAAATATTTGTTTCTCAGAAATGAAAATTCTAGAATAGAACTTACATGAAGATATTTTGAATTAATGCTAATCAGTTGTAAAATCAAACTTTGAAACTAGAAACGAAATTGGTGAAAATGTGCCTAGGCGGAGCCTTGACGGCCTGGTTTCCATGTTGTGTCGAAGACAGAAATAAAAACAGAAATCGGCGGAAGCGAGAAAGTCGTAGTCATCGCCGTAGCCAGCGTAGAAGCCATTCCCGTGGCAGACATTCTCGTAGCAGCTTGAGACAAAGTCGTACCGTGGAAGACTTGGATCATACACTTGACGAACTAGGGTTACCCGGTCTGAGTCATCGAAAAAGCAATTTAACAGTATCTAAACATTCATCAGAGATATCCTCCGTCGGTCCTGGAAAAACATCAGCATCTAATAATCAACATAAAGAATTAGAATCATTACGATCAAGCAGAGTAAGCAAAACGCAAGTCGATACATTACCGAAAATGAGGAAAAGTGAACAAGAACTAAGAAAAATACGCGATAGTAGACGGCATAAGAATACTTTTACTGGTAAGTTGAGGTTTTTCACTCAATTTCGTCATGTAAAGCTAACTTATATTACCAGGTCAGATAGCACAAAATGCAGCGCCTCGATTGGCAGAGGAACCAGTACTTGAAGACCTGTGTGCCTCTTATGGAATTGAGTATACACGAGGTAGCGCTAATATTAAAAGTGAAGAAAAGGTTCAACTTTTAAAACACATAAAACGTCGCTCACAAATAGAATCAACTAATGAGGAAGAAATGGAAACGAAAGTGACACAAGAACTTCAAATAACTCACAATGAAATAAGTAAACGCCAGCGTCTTATAAACTTTTGCTATAACTATTGACTGTAATAAAATAATATATGCTAATGAGCTGATTCAACGCTAGAACGGTCATGAACGGTTTTAAAGAAAATTCGGAAACTACGATCGATCGTCCCACTTACTTACCAGAGCATTTACTAGCGAGATTCACAGAGAACGCTCCGAGAACGCTAACTTTTATTCATAAGTAAGGAAGCACAACATTTGAATCTTTAAAAGTGATATTATTCAATACTCATTTTTGAGGAATATTACTGCAGGGTCCACCAAAAACTGAACAGTAGCTATTTGAACTGTACGGAATATTTAGTGTTTGTTCGTTCAAAATTAACTGTTCGGTGCGCGGGCTGTTCGCACATAATGAACTGGTCGGACTGTTCGGGCAATATGAACTGTTCGCTGTTCGTACTGTTCTGTGTTCGGCAAAAATTTTAAATTCACGAACAGCTCGAACAGTACGAACAGCGTGAACAGATCGAAAAGTTCATATTGCCCGAACAGTTCATTATGTGCGAACAGCCCGAACACCGAACAGTCAATTTTGAACGAACAGTCCGAACATTAAAAATCAATGATGAATCAATGAATTTTAAACAGACCGAACAGACCGAATAGTTCAAACAGCTACTGTTTGGTTTTTGATGGACCCTATAGACTATAGTAGATTATATTCCTAAAAAATGAGTATTGAATAGTATTAATTTAAGATTTAAAGGTTGTGCTTCCTAACTTATGAATAAAGGTCCCACCTTAACGCATAAACACTGGTTTATAATTGATATAGACCACTGAATTGAGTGTTTTATTTCAAACTATAGCACGAAGTAATAATAAGGTAAACAACTCTGGCCAGATCTAGGGATACTCATACGAGAACGGTTGGTCTAGCGCCGTAATCTCGTACTCTTCGTGCGGAGTACAAAGTGTCCGGGATACGAATGGTCTTGTACTCGAGAGGTACGTAGTTTAGAACTGGGTACGACAGTTTTCGCCAGCACGGAGCACGAGGAGTACGACATTCTGTAAATGCATTGATAAGATTATTTTAAGAATGACTTTTCGTGCGTGGCCACTCCCACGTTCTGGTCCACTCATCCTTGCCTCTGGATATTTTGGATGTCCTCAAGTAGCTGCTGAAAAATCTGAAGCCGACGATGTTCAGGTAAATAAATTATATTAATGTCTTTAAGGTTTTGATTTTATATTGAGGGTAGTCCAGACCAAAACCATTTTATTTTCGAACTCAATGTCGGTAAGATTCGGATCCAACATAGAACGACTCTGAATTAGAATGACGCCAACTTCAATCGATTTTGGGTCGATCTAGAAATTCATGGTTCAATTTCAGAGTCGTTTTATGTCGGATCCGACTCTTTCTGAGATTGATTTCAGAAATAAAATGACTTGAGTCTGAACTACTCTTAAGTGAATGGTTCATAGCGGACGAATCGAACATTTTTTATCAAGGATCCTCCTATTTTAAAGACCGCCCACTTTGATTCGAAAATATGATATGGTGTCGACCTTCTCGATGTGTTTGTCGAAAACCGTCCAGTTATCCATCGTTTTTATGATTTCTAGACCGTCCACATTCGCATACCATCAGCTGTTACTTTTTCAGACCGTCTTATTTGATTCATGAACGTTCATTTTCAGATCTTTGGTGGTTCAGTTGACCGTCCACTTTTAAAAGAACTTATGCTGACGTCATGATGACGTCATGATGACGTTATCATTACGTAACAACTAACTAGTTATGCAGTACAAATATTGATCTCGGATAAAAAGGGAATCCAGTATTTTTCAGTAATGTTCTGACTTATTTCGACTGTGTTCAAAAATGTCGTCAAACAGAATCTTGTTCTGCTATTACATTTTACTCAACAGATTTTATTCAAGTCAGGGCTCTCCAGACTAATTTCCGTAACTTGTCCGGTCAGAATTCGGTCATCATCAAATTTTGAAAATTG
>SCLD01094712.1:0-11957 GCA_004367895.1 Oikopleura longicauda | reverse complement strand
CGTTTAGGATCTATTGCGGGACTCTATACTGGACTGTCGATCCATTTAATAAGGGTAAAATGGATTAATTGATTTTCGGTTTTTATTTTTTCCATATTTTTGAATTTGTATCGACGGGCGTCTTATCCCGCGGTGCGGTCCGGATCTAAAACCGCAATACATTCAAATATTATTGCCTAATCAAACACGTTTTCAACTATATTTCCAACTTATGGCGCTTTGTATTATCAATATCCAACGCCCAATGAAATCGTGAACTCTAAATTCCGGATGTAACTTTGGAAACGATTTCCTAATTAAATTAAAATTGTAATAATTGTTGAAGAACACTTTTTTGAATCAATTTTGGGACATTTTTGGGTTTATTTTGATTTGCGATTAATTATTTGGCGTGACATGTGATCAATTGATGACTCACAAATGTGCGTTTCCCTTATTTTTGATTGAAAAGTACAAATTTTCTTTCCGGTCATCCAAATTTAGTTAGTTCAATCGCCCATAACCGAGATTGGAATACATTTCCACTCCCTGGAAGTCACTCTACCATTCAAATTCAATTCTTAAAACTATATCATAAAGGCAACTGTGCTGAATTTGAATCGGTGGAATGACTTCTGGGCCATGATATTAAATATACATGACATATAAAGGCTTTATATGTGCTGTATATTTAATATATGTTGGCGCAAATTGATGCTCTTCATAATTACGTTTAAAAAAATCTAATTTTTGGATGGTGGCGACCATAAAATTATGTTTTTCTGGTTTCGTCCGACTAAAAATTGCTTCGGACAAGAATTAGCGAATAATTCGTGTCCGAGGAGTTCGATTTGCACTCCAGGAGAGAACGGCCGTGGTTTCGTTCCCACCATAAATATATATATGAATATATGTATATGTCTCCGTTAATATGCAGGTCTATAATTACCTTATTAGCTAGACTTGAGCGTGTTGAAATAATATTTATTTTAAAAATCAGTACGGACTTTCCCCATTTTGGAACACGTTTAGCTATTCAACGCGACATTTGATTCAATAATTCAGATTTTTATGGATCGAAAAGGGTAAAACAGGATAATACCTGTAGTTATACGTGGAACTACATTTCGCTCCTTTTATTTTCATTGTATGAATCATACAGTATGACCCATACAATAATAAGTAATCTATGGGTAGTAGACGTCTCTAATATATTTTGAGATTTGGTGAACTCGATTATGTTGTAATAAATAATGTTGCATAGTGGCCACAATTTATAACTACAGATTTATAACCATCTAAAATATAATGCTCAGATATTTAGTCTATCACGTCACGTGAATTCAGTTAATGAAATTCAAAAACAATTCACGCATGTTTATGCCGACAGTTCCGTTAGCGAAGTTCAACATCACATGACCAACAGTCACATGACACGGATGACGTTTTAAAAAACTTTCTAATATAGTTTTAATGTCTTAAATTACATAGACCAATATTACATGTAATAACATTGGGCTGTTGCATAAACGTATTTCATTACTTGTGTTGAGTGACAGTTGACAATTTAAAAACGAACATGCCCAAGTACTCTAGGGTTCTCTATGTAAATCTTGAGCTTTCGGGTCATTTTCGTGGCAGCCGAACGCTCAAGATTTACTCAGAATACGGTTGTGTATTTTCGTCGCAGCCTAGACCCTAATGTTAAATCAAATAGGCAAATATATATTTTTTTTCAAACCTGGATATTCTAAAAAGATTATTGATTGTGGTACGAATCCGATGGTCCATGTGATCAAATAGATTTTTGTGGATTGTTAACATGACCTCTTGGCTTGTCTTGATTTGACCCTTTGGGATCGTAAAGTGTTCGATACAAGTGGCGCGATTAGCATTACAGATTTAAGGTCTTAAGATTAATTCGACTTTCGTATTCGATTTTTTTCCGAAGTAGACTTAACCTTGGGGCGTAATAAATGGTATACAAATGGGACCAAAATAAAATCGGGTCAGAATTGAAATCTCGTTCGTCACCCCTAATCTCGTTCGTCACCCCTATTAACCTCATTTTTAAACCTCTAAGCCAATCTTTTCCTTTTTTCTTTGTAGTATTGAACAAAATGATAATAATTATGAACTCATTATATGTGATGGTTAAACGTAACTGCATTTTTTACGAATGTGTTGCACTCATGCATGTAACACTTGGTTCGAGCTGAATCTTTTATTCGAATAAAAATTGCATTTTTATATGAAGCATATTTAATGAAAATAATGCTGTTTGAGTTGGCGCTCAATGATGAGTTCATAATTGTTTATTTATTGACTACACAAAAGTCATTGTTATTGATGAGGACATTGAGTGACATTGAAATCAATGTTCGAATGATTTGTCCGGATGATTTGTCCGGCTTTTTATCCGGTAGGGATCAGCATGTTTCGGAAGTTAAGGTGTATTACACGTATGGTGGTACCCTTAACAACTATCCTCCTTACCCCTCTCCTCATTCTCTCTCTTGGCCGCCCCCGCTCAAAATCCTCAACTCGCATCACCAACACGATCACTAGCAGGTCGAAAAATAAAAAAAACTCCTTCCATTTTTTGATACTCTAAAAGATAAAAATTATTCAGACGCCCAAATTCAAGTGAAAGGGTGTTCAGAGAAGAGAACCAAAAGTGAAGAATTAATAGAGAATAAGAAGTTATTAAATACCGCCGAAGAAAACAAGTAAGCACCATACCCTTAAAATGAGTTTTTGCTGCTCAAAATCTTATTGATTGCAATGATTCTTTTATGCAATTCATTTATTGCAACTGATTTATTGATTGCAATTCTTTTCCCAAGTTCATTATTAGTGCCTTATTTCAAATCGTCTGTTTTAGAGAGATTCCTCCAAGGGTACTACCCTTAAAATGGGATTTAACCAGCATTGATGCCTCATCTAAAATGAATAGGTTGCTCTATTACGGTGCTATCATAAAATATACTACACCTTTACCACACTGATACAGTACACCAAATTGTAACCAGTTTTAGTGTGACCACAGTTACAATCAACTACAGTAAACTGTAGTGTAGATCGAAATGATGCTTTATTTCTCACAACGAACCATAAATATTAGAAGAAATAAAGTTCCGTTTTGAGTCATCCTTAGGAAGGATTCGTTACCTACCTCAGAATGTGTTTATGCATTCATCCTATCTCGGGTCTTGTCCAAACATTTAAAATAAGGACATCTTAGGGATCAATTTAGATCAATATCATTTTCGATCGTTCAGGATAACAAGGACACCCTAGACATGATCCGGAATAAGTACATTTGACCGGACTGCCAGTTTAACGTCAACAATTATGGTGTTTTCCACCTTTGATCTGACCGAAAAGCAGCTCAAGAGTGCCTTTGTATTTTCGAATATCAAATTCAAGAGACACCCTATTCATTCTAGATATTCTAGAACACACCCGAAACTATATGGACAACCGTTTTCACAGACCTTTTTTTAGTCTAGGGTCTTTTATTAGTACCATAAATATTAGCAGAATATTACCTTATCAAAGCTAAGTGTTAGCTTATTTCTGATGGCTTCCAAAGGACCAAAGCTGGTCCAAATAAGACCACGGTCTTGGTCATTTTGGTCCCAACCATCCAACTATCTTCCAAACGACTGTTCGTTACTACAACAATTTGGGAGCTCGTTTTGCCATTAGGTCATAGTGTGAGTCATGTGATCAATCCTAAAATCACGTGACATTCCTGTTCTGCTCCCGAATCACTCAGCTGTGTGAACTGCCGAATTCCAGAGTCCATTCTAGAAATCGATAGATTCCTTCCGCCTCATATTTGAGTCCATATGGTATTCCCCCATATGACACATAAACCATATGGGGCTGGCCCCATCCTTTAAATATTTAAAAAAATGTAAATAGTAGTTTATATAAATATGGGCTTTAGAAGGTGAAACTTGTGGTTGACCATGGTTAACCAGACTAGAAATATAACCAGAATTTTACATGTGGAAAACGAGCTCCTAATCCATCTACCAAAAATAATGATGCCATATATTTTGAATAAATCATCTCACAACTATTCCAACAACATTAATTATTTAAATTTTTAAGTCAATTAACCAAATTCGGTCACATTGAACTAGGAAACGGAAACCAGTACCGTCTGCATATTTTGAACCCAAGAACAGGTGTATAGGGGTCACACATTAGAGTGGAAATCCCGGTCTTGAACTTGCACACATTCGAGTGGAACACTTTAATTTTATTTTGCATGTAAATAGTTCCACGCTTATGTGAACAAGATTAATATCGGCTGTCCAACTCTAATGGCTGACCCCCTATACTCGAAGGACTGAATTAAAGTGATAAAAATACACATGGAACATCTTTAGTAAGTGGGGGTTACGAGTTTATTTAAGAACTAAATGGAATTTTTACAGAAGCCCCTTATGGGTCCGATCCTCTTTGTAAAAATAACAATTGCACCAAAATTGTATTATTATATTATATTGTTATTTTAAGAGCTTAATGACAATCGCGTTGTATATTTTTGACAGAGAAAACGCTAAATTAGGTAAAACCATAAATTCTGCCAAAACTAACTACATAGACACCCCGAACCCAAACGTGTTATTTTCCATGTCGAAAAAGGATTAAAAAATCTAACATTTTTTTACTATTTCACGTGTTAATCAAAATTTTTCCGCGGTACAGATTTAATTGATGACTCATGATGACCCTGACTCGCTGTTTAAGTATTAATTTAGGCCTGGCTATCAATTTTTAAGATTGGCCTGCTAATTAAGATGGCCCCATTTTGGCGCAGGACGAGGCAGTATAAACAAAAAAAGGATGGATAATTATATAGTACCCTTATTATTAAAAAGATACAAAAACCGCTTATACGGCGGTGTTAATTAAAAGTACCACTATTACTGCTACGATATGGTACGGTACTACTATTACGTTATTACTAAGCCACGCTTTCGTAATGACAGACTTGTGTGGTCTTAAAAAGTAAATCATCCGCAGAAAAATCTGATTTCATTTTTGTTCCGAATTTAAGCCAATTTTATATTCATTTGAGGCACGCTTTTGTCGCCAAATTACTTAAATATTGTACAGTTTACTCTAAATGAAGGCTTCTACATCTGCTCTAGAAAATAATACTATCATTTTGAGTCGAAATATTTTGACCAAAATATCGACACAAAACAGTTCGTTTTGATCGTAACAGTATCTTTCATTTTGCTTTGGTCATTTTTAAAAATATCTCTGGTGCAAAATATTTTATTTTTTCGCAATTGGCTATAAACGTGGACGTTGTTTCAAGTTGTGGTCCTTTGCCAAAAACTATTACAAAATGGAACTAGACCTTTAGTAAGCGGAAATGATCAAACCGAAGTGGCTCATTACGATATTTTGCCTTTGAACATTTGAAATTCTAGAAGTAACGTAAATGCATATGCTAATCAATTAAACCAAAGCTGAACCCGAAATGAGATCGCCTTATCTCGGTCGGCAGCTTGACTCCATGAAACAATACATTATCATGCATATTAAATCGAGTACAATATTATACATTTTGGAGACTCATATTTTAGGCACAGTTGAAATAAAATTGTAAAATGAGATACCCTGCGGTACACTTATAGACCATATTTTCTGATTTACAGACTTTACAGTTTTCCTGTATTCGAGGCTGATGGAACATATGGTGCGCTAGTCTAGTTTATTTGTGACTCGACCTGTAACATACGGTATGCCATCTTTTTTACGCTTGTTTCGAATCTAAGTTATTATTTAATAATATGAATGATGCATCTTAAGAAAAAAAATAATCACGTAGTAACGGGGAAATCTTTATAAGGATGGTGAATCATATTTTAGATATTTTACTGGTTTCACAGTCACACATCCGAATAGACTTAATGGACTTTTTCCAGATGTGAGAGTTAAGGGGCTTATACTGTGAATTGAAGTGGTTTGACAGTTTTTATAATAGGTTTATAGGGCTAAAGTAAAGGTTGACCGGGATTTAACCATCGGATAAGGGCCGTTTAACATTAGCAAAAGCAGCATGATTGACTTTTTGAGAGTACTGCATCGATATTATTGATTACACAAATGTTAACACAGCTTTATTGATAGATCACCTGGTGTGTGGGTTTTTGAAGAGAACTGTCACCACCACCACAAAAATTCAAAGTTTTGCCCCCGAAACCTTAAGATTATACAGCTGCTGTGAAGTTCCAGTTAAGGATACCATCATCACTTGTCATAAACGTGATATTAGTGGTAGTGACAGTACCCTTAACTAATGTGACCAGCTGTGCACCGGCTGGATAATCCTCGGCTCGTTAAATGAGACTGATGTGAGAGACAATTTAGTGGTTTTAAACGGGATGAAATTTAATTTGGGGGATTGGGACAACATGTCACGCCGGACAAATTTCAGGGTGTCAACCCCCTCCCCATCAATTTAAAATGATCAAAAAGAGGTAATTGGATTTTGATATTTTGTAAAATGTCACAATTACTTTGAACCCCTTTTCAATTCTTTTTTGTAATTTTATCTTGGCACCTACTAAGGGCTTTTGTAATAATCATTTTCCCAGCAGTGGCCAGCATAACTTTTGTAGGAAGGTTGAACTTGGCATAAGTCTATCTTGGGCAGGGCGCCTGTTTGATCTGATCGCCTGTTTTCAGTCGAGTGAGAAGGGTCCTCCTTTGATGTAACCGACCCTGGTTTATGTATTTTAACAAGTGATATACTCCGACCGTGAAAAATATACAATTATTGTTTATACGAGACCTATATATGACAACTCTCTAGTAAGCAATGATAACCTCGACAGATTTTAAGTTTTTTTAAGTGATCGCATCAACTATTTAGACAACAATAATGTATAAAGATGACGTCCGGGTGTTTCGTCTATAATGAAAGGAAATAACCTATACTAAATCATATTTTTACCAAATATGATAATATGTTGTATATGTTAAATACGTTTTCACAAAAAAACGAACACCGGTTGATACCAGGACACGTAAGTTTGAATGAAATAATGTATTCTTGGGTGTATTTTTGAAATACTTGAAGTTCTTTGAAATATCTTTTCTTACGAATATAATATTTCCGTTCTTCTCGCACTAGAGCACTATAAAGGTATCTTGAAAATGCATTTGCGCTGAGATAATGCATTTATTTCGGAAACAGTTTCGCCTTTCTTGAAATTCAAGTAGGGTCCCACACTCTAATGTTGGCATACACTTGGATATCTGAAAAAAGTTTGTTTATAATATCGCTGGTATAAGGCCAATAATCCAATGCAGCCCGTTGATGAGCTGGCCAGCTTATCCTTATTTATAAATTCGTTCAAAAGAACCCAAAATAGTGCCATTTCGAATATTTTGTATGGTTTTAATGGTAGTTAATAACGCTTAATAGTACTTGAGATACCCTTCAAGCCCTTAACTGGACGATTTCGAGGATTTTTTGAGAGATCTTATACTCAGTTTTATGAAAACTACTCTTTTAGCTCTTCAAGCCGGTTGGATCTTGAAATTTACCGCGATGGGAAGTCTGAGGAAATTAAGGACAGTCCGGATAAACAATATAATTTAGTGAAAAGTTTAAAAAGTTCTTGCTCAAAAAATCTATCGGTATTCATGCCTGAATCTGAGCCTTTCTCATCGGAAATCGAATTGATAATTTTTGCACTGTGAAATTGGCGTATAGGTTTAATTGGCGGAATTTCATTCTTGAGATAAAAAAAAATGTGAAATATTTCTTGCCCGATTATCAAGATTAGCATCTGTCACTTTCTCCCTTTTCTGACTATTCGATTATCGTTATTATATTCTCGTTAAGGAAAAGGGTGCTATTTGAAAACGGAATTTTGATAACAAAATCCTTCCTTCCACCATCAGTGACACCATCTTTATACATTTTTAAAATATCAAACATCAATGGTATAATCCAGTACCAAAATTTTACAAATGTTGAAAACAAGATTTATAAAATAGCCCTAAGCAAAGAAAGATATTTGAAAGATTTTGAATTATTTCAAGTATCAAAAGTGTTTTTCTGGCGCAAATTCCATGGGATACCATGTGGAACTGTTTTTTCGAAAATTTCAATTTTCTTTTGGTTTTTTCAATAATCTGAGTCGAAATTAAAAAAAAACCAATTTGCTTATGATTATGTCTGGTTATTTCCGGTTACAGTCAATTAGTAGGCAAATGGTCGGAGTGTGGCCAACTAATGAAACAATTTAAAAACATTTTATGGTGTTTTATGTTTTTTATTATCCGATCGTGATCCGTTCGGATAAAAACCGATTTCACAGTTTGTCGATCATTTTGTCTTCTAGAATTAAATTTCTTCCCGGTTCTAATCCGCGGAAATCCGTTAGTTGAAGAAAACAAACAAACTTCCTGATTATACAGCTGACTGGTTTGATTTTTGCAGAAGGCTTTGTCCAAATAATCTATCCAAAAACCATCAAAATATTCAGAATTTAACCGTGCAACGTTATACAATAAGATTATCGAACCACAATTAAATCGCCACTAATACCGTATTGTATAACATTTTTCTAAATACGCTAGCTTTAACATTTCTCAGAATATTTCATGAGAAAATCCATGGTTTGTGATTACAATTTTGACTGCGGACTGCCCTTAAAATATCTGGGAATTCATTTTCGAGAAGTATGAAAGACATTTATGGTTTTATTTATAGACATTACGAGTAAATAGACTATCAAAGGACTCCTTAAAAATAGAATTTATCAATATGCACGGTCAATTAGAATCGGAGTGATGATGACCTTTTTCCGTTTGAGTACTTTTAGGGTGCCTACCCTTAAAACGTAGTGATATTTCGGAAATGAGCTTTACGGAGCCAGATTGGCCTAAAAAAACAAAACTGTTGCCAATAAAGAATTTGTATTAAGGTTATGTCGAATTCATTATTTGTCACTAAACCGATTTCAAATATAATATATTGTCTTTGTCGGCAACATATAGTCTGTCGACTATATAAAAAAATACTTGGAACACCTTTTGTGTTTGGTATACTCGGCTCAAATGGTACTTCGAGTTCGTCATGTTTCATTTTTAAGAAATCCCATATAATATAGGCCATATTTTAAGATGGGTACAGTCCAAATTAAAAACCCATGCAAGGATGAGGTACCAAAATTTGAATCTGCCTGTAATCTAAGTCATAAGGTCTGCTGAAAGGAAACTACAGAATAAAAGCAGTTTTAATTACGCCTATATGATATTCAATTTGAGGGTAAATGTTATCTCTGAGGTTGGAAATTGTCACTTTTACGTCAATCAAAGGTTTTATCGGCACTTTTAAGCGAACTTGCGGTGAGTTCCGATGACACAAAATCAATCGGCATCTCGATTTAAGTTCTATCTAGTGCGTTTTATGATTTCAACGGTAAAACATCGCTGAAAATCCGGTAAAATCGGTACAATTTCGGACATGAGGGGTTTCATGCTAATGTCTCCGGTACGGAATACGGATGATCTTACCGGATGTTTACCGGTAGATTTTCTTTCCACGCTACCCTTGTCCTCGATATTATTTCGAGTACATTACTCGTCATTATGTTACCGGAAATATTGTCAATATGCGGAACTTATTTATTGATACAACACTCGAAAATTGTGATTATAAACTGGTGTTCAAATAAAATAACTTTTTTTATTTTATCAAAATATGGTAACACTATCACAGATATGTATGGACAATTTGAGTAAAGAATCTTTAAAGACCGTATTCATATCCTAAATATATGCCAGGTCAGAACTCGTTCCATAATCATAATAAGCCAACTGTATTTTGTACAAGTAGAATGAATTCTGCAGAATGTTATGATCCTGAGTGTCTGCATCAAAAACAAAATCTGTATCCATATCGGAATGAAACACTTTCCGAATTTTCGAGTTTATGCATAAACTTATTAACAACAATTTTACTTTTTACAGATGGTGGCGCATTAAATTAATGCAATTTAAATGAAACGGCCCAATTTGTTTCAACTACCCAGTAAATCAAAATATCTGAAAATCTCAGATCAACCTATGACTCATTCAGGTCGTTTCGAGCTCTATTTGATTTAACATGATTATTAACCATTGCGGTATGCTTTGTCGAATTTACTAAAAACTACGATTTTGTGCCTCAAGTCGGTGATCTTTGACTGTTTGTGGTTTTGTAGGATTTTTTGATAGGTACAGTTTCGAATACAGTTTTCGAGGCATTTAATTGGATAATTGTGAACAGAAAAAAGAGCTGTCAAATTATTGGCCCGGTCAGTCCCCCGTGTTCGACTTAATCATAAATTAATCTGTGCATATGTCAAACATATTGATTAGAATCAGCTACAGAACTCAGTAATAAGATTTTATAATTAAAAAATCAACCGTGGAGCGTACCCTCAAAAATCTAAGTGTACAGTTTTACAATTTTTTTTCGAGAATCGATTAACACCAAGCTTGAGAAGTCGGAACCAGTTCTTGTTAAGATACGTAACCCCCTTACACACACCCTTGAGCATTTAAACATGGCCCTTGAGGTGCCCCCTTAAAAAGGCCTTTGAAATATACCATTACCACTCTTTTTAAACTTCAAACAGATTTAATTAAGTCGTAAAAGGGGGTGTCATAAACCTGGAGCCATATGGAAGTTGTCGGACATGTCCGAAACCTCGAGTCGCCCGGAGTCCGTACCCTTAATCTTCATTTTAGAGATTCGAAATCGGCGAATTTCAAATGAGAGAAACTTAGCTACCAGATCAGATAAAGGAATGGAGATATAAGAAGAGATTAAATATAGTATTTTATGGTGCCTTTATATCTGATTTCGTAAAATACAACGACAGACTTAATTGCCATGAGACTTTTGAATATTCCCATATTTTCAGAACACCATAAATATCTCTTAAAAAGAATGCTTCTCTTTTTTTACTATAGCCTACTCAATGTCGGTTATGGGAAGACGATTTGGGTACGGCAAGGTGAAATGGCCGTCGTCCGATGCAAAAAACCTGGACAGATGGTTCGGTTCGAGGAACCCGGACAGGTATTGGCACTGAAGTTCAATGCATCAAAACCACAAATGATTGCACCAAAACTTACTTTTTGGGAACTCGATGATTCTAATAGGAAATGATAATAATAAATTTTGGTCATGTCAACCAAACCTAATTTGTTGGTAGTCTTAACGCCACGCCAAGTCTCAAACGCAAATCTAATTCTCGTTCATACGTTATTATCAGTATAAAAAGTGTGGGAAGTCAAGTTCTGTCGATTCGAATGAATGATATGCAGCTAGAAAAAGAGACTGATCTGACCTGTTCTGATGAAGATGGAAATATTGAATATTACAAAGTCAAAATGCTTGTTCCACCCAAGGTCACGGCAAGTCTTAATTCAAAAGCCACTTTGGCCGAAGGAGAGGAACTTACGGCTTCATGTTCGGCAAAAGGAGGACAACCAAATGCCAGTATAAGGAATGGATACATTTAAATTAAATGATTTAATGTATATTTTATTTACAGGTGCGTACATGTATTTACTGTTAGAAAACACTATAGAATACTAGTATGTATCCATCTAAAGTTGGTCAAACACAGTCGACGATGAGTCATATTCTGTTGGCAATGGTGAAATGGTTTCAAATGTTTCGTATACAGTATCATCAACATTTCATCGCCAACGATTTCGATGTCACGTGAGTCAAAACGGAGAAACGACAATTTATGATTTGGATGAAGTCTATGTTGAATACAAACCAACTGTTGTCAACTTGACTATCAACAAAGAGGTCAACGAAAATGAAGCTCTAGATACTCCAAATTGTCAGGCAAATTCATATCCTGCTGCCAAAATTAATTATCAGGTTGGTTCAAAAATTTATTACAAAAAAAGTTTTTTTGAAAAAA
>SCLD01094700.1:0-11958 GCA_004367895.1 Oikopleura longicauda | reverse complement strand
TTGTTGAACGACCAATTTAGCGACCTTCTTGAAACTGGCCGGGCCTGCATTGGTACAGATGTTTATTGGTGATGGCGCCCGTTTGGTCCGTGATGCATTCGCTCTTGGTACTGTCTTTTTCGTTTCTTGTCTAAATTAAAGTCGAAATATTAGCCAGGGAGAAACAGCCTACGATTATCTTCATTGATGAGATCGACGCCATTGGCACCAAACGTTTCGACTCCGAAAAGGCTGGTGATCGCGAGGTCCAGCGGACAATGTTGGAGTTGCTTTCCCAGCTGGACGGCTTCGAGGTTTTAACTCCGTAGTTAATTTCAGTTCAATTAACCTAAGCGTCTTGTTTAGCCCAACGACAACATCAAAATAATTGCCGCCACCAATCGCATTGACATTCTTGATCCTGCCCTGCTGCGTTCTGGCCGCCTTGATCGTAAAATCGAATTCCCCGCCCCAGACCAAGAGGCACGCGCTCGCATTATGCAGATTCACGCGCGCAAGATGAACGTCCATCCGGACATTAATTTTGACGAGTTGTCGCGTTGCTGCGACGATTTCAACGGTAAGTAGTCTAAGTTTTCGCTCAGTGTAATTACTTTTTGGTGAAAACAGGCGCCCAGTGCAAGGCCGTCTGCGTTGAGGCGGGCATGTTGGCGTTGCGACGCGATGGTGTGATATTATCGGGCATGAGGACTTCATGGAGGCAATTATCGAGGTGCAAGCCAAGAAGAAGGCTAATCTGCAATACTATGCTTAGTTTATTGAATATACTCGTTATTATCTGTATAATGCACACACTACATGTATTTGTCGCGATGTCTCTTGTTTTATTGTAAGACCTGGAATATGTCTTTTAATATCTACTAATGAGAGGTCTTATTGGAGGTCGCACTAAGTCATAAAGTGTGCAAAGTGGAAATACTTTTTACAGTGTAAAACGTCGAATAGCCCATCTGTTGCTTCAGATGTTCGGTACATTGTAAGATGCGGACTAACACATACCAAGCTGTCTCGTGAGATTTGGTATCATACCAGTGGTATGTATCTACAAGTAGTTTTCTTGAAATCCAGTCAACACGCCCTACTACTCAACACGCACTATCGTCGGACGCTTTTGCGATTGGTGCCACAGCAGAATTGCTCTGACCGAAATATATACATAAATGAGAGAAACAAAAATGAAGTTTAGGGCAACAAAATCGAATTGAATGTCCTTCGAACTGCTTTATGATTATCGCAACCCAATCTGCTTTATTGGCGTACCCATCACTGCTTTCATTGTTCTGCTGATCTGCTTGTGTACAGAGTGTTATCGTTCGTGTCGTTCCACTAACACATTACTGCGAAATATATTTAACCCACGGTAAGAGTGCACTGGTCACTGTAACCATTATCAACCGTACAACTAAAGGCTCACATCCTTGTATATTGGCGATGCGACAACATACAAGGAAACGTCGTTTGGTAAGCAATATAAGTGAGGTCATTTACACCTGTTTAATAAAAAGGGAACCGATTGCAATCAACACCCGCATATCCGCAATACCGTGGCGAAAAGCGTTTATCATTGTCGTGTGATCAAGACTCGGGCTTTCAGTCCAAGTAAGTCAACGCTTTTTTTTGACTCGACTTTATTTCAAGTGACGACCCCTCAAGACACTCCAGCTGGACGTCCGAGAAATTCGATCGAGTACGAAAGTTCACCATAAACGAGAAAATAGATGAAGTAAGCGAACCCGCAGCAAGCACTAGTTGGCACTAATTGACGCTAAACTTGACACCTTTACTGCTTATCTGGTATTAAGCTTACTTTTACTGCGCATATATTTCAAACTAGTTCAGCTATTGTATGTCTAAATTTAAAGCTGACAATTCTGTAACTGAATGAATATTTGCCTTATACTTTTAATAGTGATTTCGTGAACTTTGGGGACTACGAACGGGTTCGACTTTTACCATCCAGTAGATTTATTGCCGCGTTTAGACTTGTAATGAACTCCATTCTCGTGAGACCCGATTGAATCGATTTTAAATGGACCGTACACCTCATCGCCGATTGCAGATTACTTTTCGTCGGGCAACGTCCGACAAGGCCACGTTCGACTCTACGCATTTATATTCAGTATGTGTCGGGCAAGAGTTAGCTACAATGCTGACGAAAGTGTTGGTGATATTTTCCGGTACTGTATCAACGGTATACATACACAATTTTTTTTTGCGATGAAAACTGTTATAGTAGTACTACTTTGTTTAGTAAGTTATTTTATTGCGAAACGAGTAAAATAGTGGGCAAACATACTGTATGTTACCGTAAACAGTTTACGTATGTATCGATTATCCAAAAGTTGATTGTCGCTGTCGGTCTCCACGCTTGTAGTCGCTAAGCAATTTGTCAAGCAGGTCATTGTAATCGTCGCATAAATTATCATACAAGACTTGTAGTGTCTTCTTTTGTTGTTCACAATGAGCCATGGTTGCGATTGCTTTGACTTTGTCAGCACAGTTTGTTTTTCTCATTATTGAATTTTGCTGTTGCAGATCGGAAACTTGTTGCGACAAACTTTTCAAGCTCTCGTTCACGAACTTTGATACAAAACTGTAATTGTCAAACTTTGATTCTTCGTATTGCGCGACAAGAGTAGTGTTTGCCAGCTCAGTTCTTTCGAGACTCAGATTGTTAAGCTCCGCAATTTCATTGTTCAGCCCCGCGACCACTTGATTGTGTTTTTCTTCTTGTTGCTTGGCCGCTTGGTCTAAATTGCGAACAACTTTGTCATGGGAAGTCACCAGCTTCAAAATCCGCTCTTCATAATGTTGTTTTTGATCTATAAGATCTGTCGTCAACGACATGTTTTTCAATTTCAGATCAGCAACTTGCTTTTCGTATTGTTGCTTCTGCTCGTCTTTTTCCGCCTCCAGCATCATCACCTTGTTTGTCATTTCGACAAGCATTTCCATAAGAATTGAGTCTTGCATTGTGTTTATGTTTTTCCGTGGTTTTCAGTTTTAATGACTCAAAAGCAAAACTTTGTTCCTAATATACAATTTCAGAGCCCACTTGAAGCAGTGTCGGACTACATTCTGCGTCTCTAGGCACAGGTGTTCACATAGCAAGAACAAGGTCGCTCTAATTAGGCCACGGTGTTAAATAGGGTCAGTCCAATCTTTATGCGACCCCTTTTTTTCGGGTATCATATAATTTTATTGCGAAAGGCTTTTAGTTGCGCAATGAAATGTGAATACAGTAATGGTATCATTTGTTACAGTAAACCGCACTCACCCATAAGTCTCGCAGGATGATGGCGTCTTATTGATAATGATTGATCCGTTTCAAGTTGTAAAACTATAGTTACCCATATATTGGTTTTTGCCAGTATTGAACGTTTACTACTGGCGGCAAAAATTGAAATAAATGAAAGAGGTTTGCGCAATAACTGGCGGCACATCGGGCCTGGGCAAGGGGTTCGTTGAGAGGTTTGCCCGTGATGGCTATGAAGTTGTTTTCTGTGGCCGCAACGAGACAGCTGGAGCTGAGATTGCCACCGAGAATAACGCCACTTACTTTAAAGTGGATGTAACGCAGCCAGAGGAGGTGGATGGCTTCTTTGCCAATATCAAAGAAAAATTTGGTCGACTTGACGTGTTAATCAATAATGCAGGCGTCATTTCCAATGTCGGTCGACAATGCGACATTCCAATTGACGAGTACAAGAAGATTATGGGTTTGTTAAAAGCCAAAAACATTTTATAATTGTCTTTATAAAGATGTCAACTTGAGCGGCGCCTGGTACACGCTCAAGTATGGCGTCAAGCTCATTGAAGAGGGTGGCAACGGTGGACGCGTCGTCAACATCTCAAGTTTGGCCGGACTTTCGGGTAATACTTCTGCGCAAATCGCGCAGTATTATACTGGCTTAACTCGAAAATACAAACCTAGGTGCGTGCTACAAAGCCGGTGCTTCTCATTATGGCGCTTCAAAACACGCTCTGTGTGGCTTGACGAAGATAATGGCGTTGGAGTATGCCCCGAACAAAATCCGGATTAATGCGGTTGCGCCTACTGTGATTGAGACGTACATGGTACGCAAGTTTATCGATGGCGCCGCTGATAAGGAGCAGGCCTTGAGCATTGTGAGCACGACCAATCCGTTGTTAGCGCCGGGTAAACTTGTTTTTTGGCTTACTTTAATAAGAACATGTTTTAAGGCGATGCGCTGCCCCAAATCTCGGACGTCAGTGGCGTTGTCGCTTTTCTATGCGGCCCGGAGTCAAAGTTCATCAACAGCGCGGTTCTGCCAATTGATGGTGGATACAGTTGTAACTAAATCTACGTGATTTATACGTACGTACGAAATAGTACGAAATAAACGACTACATATTCTTATTATAAGAAAAAATGTTATTTTTAACAGTAAACTTGCCACGGCATATTTATTAAACAATACAAGCAACTAAAACGGTTATCAAAACAATGACGCTGACTGCTGCAAACATTATGGCGAGTTTTTGTGCTCGACTTCCTTTCATTATACTTATGAGCAGTGATCCGTTCTGGGGTTTGCCAGTTAAATTTCCATCTGGCATTGAGGAAAACAAGTAAATGAATTTAAGATAATTTAAGATAACCGTTAGTTAGGTGATGGTTAAAATAGTCAGTATATGTTAAGTATTCCATTCCTATATCCAAACTGTAGTTGACATCCCTCAGTACTTTGAAAAATAACTCATCAACGTCATCATCAGTAACGTATGATAGCCTGGAAACACGCTGTTCGCCCTCAATCATTAATGGCTTGCCGTCGAGTAACACGACGATCATATGGTTGGTGTGTTTTATACTGTAAGCAAAGGTGGCTTTGATTTTTTACTAACCAAGTAACGTACCAATACGCAAGTTCTTCCCGACATCTCTGCGAATCTGTGTACCATTCACTAGCGGCAATGATCACTGTCGTTGCCTTTTTGATACCCTTTTTCGCGGTAGTGTCATCTCGCTCTCCACCAAGCCAAACATGTATATCATTTGCCGAGAGATAATCTCGCAATGCTGAAATTACTGGAGCATTTCGTGAATGCCAACTAATAAAAACGTCACAATTCTTTGGCATTCTATGTTTTGTCGACTTAACCGTTTGCATCGAGTGCTGAAATTGACACTGTGAAACTTATCGAGACGATACCATTATCGAACACTTGGAGGCAACACAGCCTTTCGGCCCCGAAATTCGGGGGCTATAGTCTATAGCTTACAGTATAAGTGAGTAAAAATTTCTCTAGCCAAGCACGAGAAAAAAATGATCGATAAGAAGAAACAAACAGAATTATCCGTCAGTACCTAAAACATGAATGAATCTTTGTTTTCTTCTTGATGTCTTGCTTCAAGAACAGCCAGGTGATCACAGCAGGTGATCAAAAGCAAGATTGCATCTACTAAGATTGCACTAAATTCTGTTCCGGTCTATCTGCTTTTGGTCACATTACAAATAGAGGTAAAACAGAGCAGTCAAATCAGACCAGAACATGGAAAATTTGATTAGCGAAAATAAACGTCTGAAAGATGAAAACGATGAGATTCGTGAGTCAAGCTTGCGAGATGCAGTCAAATTTTGCAGTATGGCAAGACAAAACAGAGATTATCTTGGTCGGATTAAACAGCTCGAGAAGGAGTTGCTCGGTTTGCGTCCTATCAAATGTGAGAAAGAGCCCCAGTTGGATAAAAGTGAGCTGCGTAGCAGGCGGAAACGTAAACGGACGGTGGTCTTGGACGGCTACGACAAGGAGACTTGTTAAAGTAAGAAGATCGAACTTGAAGACTTCTTCCTAGCAGGACTCGAAAAAGAAAATAATGACACCCTGCTAATGGTTACCGACTGGCTGCAGAACAGGGAGGGGCAAAAGAGATGCAACTTTCGAATGTTGCATGACTCTACATGCTGGATTGTTTGTTACGTAAATAGAGACTCTTCCTACTTCAGAAACAAAAATAACTCGGAAACCTTCATTTTGCGAAAACCAAAAGAGAACCACAAGGACTCTTGTACAGTGAAACATTATGCATGGACTTTTAACGGAACTGGTCATGTCGTCGACTGTGATGGCAAAAAATGGTCGTTTATGATGAGCAGTCGTAGCGAAGTTTTCAAACAGTGGACGCCCATCTCCGGCTGGCATTCTGGTATCACTCTTGAAAGGAAGAAGATCTTTGGCGATCGACCGATGAGTTCGATGTCCTTTCTCATTGAAGATTATAAAGCCCAGATCACGGCCGATAATCCGTGCATCAGTCCGAGAAAAGCCATCAAGCTCCTAAACAAAAAATGGAAAGCAATGCCAGCTGACGAGAAGACGCCATACGATGAAAAAGCAGCTCGAGATAAAGTGCGATATCAGCAAGAAATGGACAAGCTCTGGGCGGATTCCCCCGCTGAAAAAAGTGTATTGGACTTCTCATGGAGACTCAAACGAACATTACACGGGCATCTTTTGCGGCCCTGTAGAAACGGCGAGAGGGCCATGTTCAGCGTTGGCGATGAAAAAGTTGTCGCCGAGTTAACTGAACTTGATTTCATACGTGAGGATATCACAGACGAACAGAGATTTGTGTGATTTTCCATCGATGCAAGTGCTGGCTCGTTTTCACTGTCTTTAGCTTCGGACGGCCTTGTCGTGTTCCAATGACCTATGTGTTGCGATTTTCGACGTGTCTTGGCAAGTCCCAGTGCAAAATTGAGCCGGAACCGAACTCTCCATATGGTTATACAGCAACTGACTGTGAGGAAACTCGAACACACTTTGTTTACGACATGACCACAAAAGAGGACGAAAAGAGGATGAAGATGAAGAACTTGAAGCAACAGAATAAAAAACGATTAACAGAACAAATCATGAATTCGTTCAAGAAATTTCTACTCAGTAATGTTCTGTGTGATCCAAATATGTTCATATTGTCGAAAGCGAAGAAGCCAAAAACAAAGCCCTCGAAATGTAAAACTGAGCAGACTGTAAAAACGAAACCTACTTTTTTCGAATAAATTTGACAAATCGGCTAATATTAGCATGTACAAATGATGAAAATGATGTTTGTATTGAGGATTTATTTATGTGCGATTCACTGAAATGGCCATGGGTATTTACAGAGTCGTATTTACACGTATAAACTATCTATTCATCATTGAACGTTAAACAAGCGCGGCACAGTCCAGCGCCGACAAACTGTGTGTTCTCCATTGTGGCCGTGTTGAAGCCCAAGTAAAGATCGTAATCAGAGTTGATCTTCTCTTCCTTCTTCTTACTGTGAGCGGAAAAAATGTTACAAACATTGAAGTGCGCGTATAAAATCATACCTAAAATTAAACAACCATGGATTCTCGCGTGTACCCGAGCGATCCTTGTTGTTTGAGTAGTGCAACTTCATATGATCAATGGTCAGGGTAAATCGACCATTGCGTTCAAAAAAAGTGCGTGATCTGAAGCCAGTGTGTGGGATGGGAATGTTGAACCCCTGTTGATATCCGTTATGCCACTCATCTTTCTTGGCGAGAAAATGAATAAGCTGATCATCGTACCCCTGCAGTTGAGCCGTGTTTTTGATACTGGGTGCCTCGGGCGGCTGTTGTCCAAAGCCATCTGTCCATTTTGAGTCGGATGCGGTGAAATGCGTATAGGCTGGCTCCTCGTCGCCATAGATCAAGTCAATTTTCAATCGTTCCAAGTTCATTGTGAACAGCGTCAATACCATTGAACGCGAGCACGGGTGATCGGGAAAAATCGACTGGCGTTCACTCATTGGCTTTAGCACGCTAATGCGTCGATGCTGGCCCCACGTCTTCCCCGTTTCCAAATCAATCTCGACTTGAGCATTCGGACACTTTCGACTGACCGTGATACAGGCGCGGCATAGTCCAGTGCCACGTTTGTCAGTGTCGCGCGTATAAGGTACCTGATTCAAACCGAGAAAGAGATAACTATCCGCCATTTGATTGCCATAGTTTGAAGGCAGCTTCCGCTTGTCAAGCACATACATAAACTTATTTGAGTGGCTACCACGCCGACTCATGAAATCGCGATTGTTGTCCCAACTGACGAAATTATTCTGTAGAACTTAACAGGCTGGTTTTTAATTACCTGCGGAGAGCATAATCATGAAAAAAGTTCTAAAAACCAGCCTACAGACAGTTTTGTGTAGCGTTCAACAATGGCAGTTAAATTTTCTAACAACAATGGCGTGTTGTCATCAATTTCTAGCTGCGTATAACCCTCGTTCGAGTTCATGAAAAGCTCGATGTTTTCATTTCGCACTTGGAACTCGGTGTGGAATGGTGTCACGCCAGCATCGTTTCCATCGCCATTACTTGTGCCTGCATCCGCAATGTCAAGCGTGTATCCGGATGGTGTCTGTGCCAAATAGAAGAAGTCGAAAATTGCTATAATAATTTTGTTGATTGAAAATAAAAGATAATCAGTGAAAAAACACTCAATAGTGAAAAGATGACTGAGAAGTTGTGAAATTGTTGTGGAGAACTCACCAGTCGTGTGTTTAGCCATGTCAAGCGCCAAAACCGATGATAATGCGCATGGTTGATCATTATCAGCTGGACGCCACATTGCACCTTCGTATGCTTGGTAAATTGTTGGCGTACTGCCCCAAAGTTTGCCCGTATTCATGTCGACTTCGACATCGGCTTCTGGACATAGTCGCTCAATTGCTGAAATAAAAATTAGCCTGGGGCGCTGTCACGTTTTTATCATCCCTTTCGAGGTCAAAACTCTATTTCAGTTTCAATGCCGTACTATATAGAGAAAATGAGATGAGAAACACGTCTGGGTCAACATTGGCATACAGTTTGCTTGTTATAGGCAAGTTAATTAAAAGCATACAATAGTATAGGCTCATTTCAGGCGTCGGCGTACTATTTTTTATTATTCATGAACAAAAAGATGACTTACGAATATTAAAAACCATCAATGCCGTTTCAAAAACACTGGGGAAAAAAGAATCCGAAATTGAGAAACGCTATGAACAACTGGTCGATGCGGCAAATCGTGTCGCCTTGGCAGTTGAGCTCGACCACAATACAATTGCCGACAGTCACGCCTATATCTACCGAAAAAACATTCGAATTAGAGGCTTGCCCGAGCTAGCCGATCGCGCCGTGATTGACATGTTCAAGGAGTTGTGCAATAAAAAACTTGGCGTTCAACTTCAAGACACTGACATCGATCAAGCACAGTGGTCGGGTCCGGCCCAACGTGATGGGACGCGACCGGCAACAATTACATTCGCAAACTATGTAACGAAAAAAGAGGTCATTGAAAAGGCAAGGCTAAAACTGCGCGATACGCCATATGTTATGTTTGACGATGTGTTCATGGGCTCCGGGGAGAATTTGACGCAAATTGCGCATGACAAGCAAATTGACTCATGTTATCAACACATTGAGAAGGTTCGTTACATTTAGCTAAAAAGGAACGCTAATATTGACATGCGTTAGATCTCTCAACCAACACTTCACAAAACAGCCGGAATGCCATTCGGTGCGTGGTTTAATGATCAGGGCGACTCAAATGCAACAAGTATATTCTTCATGGATCACTACTTCAAGGAGCGCAATGTCCGCCAGTTCAACAACACATCTGATTTTGTACGTGATAAGGTAGACTCAATCTACTTGCTGCCACTCAGATGGGCCGGAACTGGCCATGTCGCCTATAAAGGATCACTTTACTTTACGCGCTATAATACAACTATGATGTACCGATACGATTACACCGAGCGGAAAGTACTAGTCGAAAAAACACTGCCAGGGTGAGTGTTAACAACGAATAATGCCATTGTAACTGTACTTTAAATAAAAAGGGCCGGTTTCGCCAATCAAGCGTCGTATCAATGGCGTGGCAGTACCGATATTGATTTCGCCGTTGACGAGAATGGACTGTGGGTTATTTATGCCACTGAGGTGAACAACTGGAATATTGTCTTGTCAAAACTCGACCCGGAGACACTGGCAGTAAAAGATACGTGGAATACAGCGTGGAAAAAGTCATGGTCGGGTAATGCATTTATCGTTTGTGGACAACTATATGTGCTAAAGAAATATAACGAAAAACAAACATTCCTGCATTACTCTTTTGATACAAAAACTGGCCGTACTTCAAGGAAGGTAGTTGATAGTAAGAAGTTTAACAGATCACATGAACACAAACCCTATCAACCTTAACAGACCAATGATTCCGTTTAACAACCAGTTCGAATGGAATGCTTATTTATCCTATAACCCGCTTGAAAAAAGGTTATACGCATGGGACAATGGCAATCAAGTAACGTATGATGTGAGCCTTGTAAATGATGCCTAGCTTTTTGTACAATAAATTTTACTTACGGGAGCAGCATGAGGTCTTGCCCTTCCACCAGCACACTTTTTTGTTTTCTTTGCTCTGACATTTGCATTTGAGCTTTGGCTTCGACTCCGAGAAACACGAGTTTTCGTAGCCAATACCGCATGTATAGGTGCATTTGGACCCCTTGTTGGCTTCATCCGAACACTCCATTGCATCAAACGGGTCAATTTCATCAGGTCCAGGACAATGCCCAATTGCATCAACCTGTTACAACGAAAGTTTAACAAATAGTTTTTGTTAGATCAACTTACGGGAAATGTCAGCTTGTACTTTTTATTTTCATCGAGAACTGGGCCGTTGAATTTTTTCTTAGCTGTTGCCAGTCCGACTAATAGTAAACTTTTCTTCTTCATACTCTCTATCAAGTCTCTTTAGCAATTGATTTTTGGTTTAGTATGGCAAAAGTAGTGAAGCTGTCGAGTTGAAGCTGTCGACGATGGTGGTGGTGGCGAGAGTAGCGCACCATAGCGCCACACAATGTTGTTTCATGAGACACTTTTAAGTTTGCTTGGGTCTGACAGCTTTCGAGGTTCTTATTTCTTTTTTAAACTGTATAAACGTAACCTCACTTACAAGTATGTGCACTCGCTTGACAGAACCTCGTTTGTACATATACCAACAAAGCTAAGTTCATATCCTTCTGCTTAAAAAATGTGATTTGCTTTATTTCGTGTGAATTCACACCCCCGGTCTGATAAGGTATCAAGTGGTTGTATCAAGTTATGCCAAACTTTGGGAAATGTTGTTCCTGTCACAAAGTTTCAATTGCCCGCCTGTCACAGACTTGTCTCTGGTCTGTGTTCGCCTCCTTTCCGCCTCAAGTTCAGTTCGGTACGCACATAGACACGATTATTCAGACTCACTTATCAAAATTACTATTTGCGCGATGAGATAAACCGCCGCGTGTTAACGAACAAAGACAAGTTCTAAAACTTTATTTAGAGTGTTCTTCTAGTGTCCGTCTGGAACACCTTGGTGACGATAATCGGAAACAGCTTCAATCGTACCATCGGGCAAAATGTAAATACTTTGTATCACGGGCGTCGCATTGCCTATAGGATCACCAAGTTCATGTCCACGTTTATTGTTCAACTGCTCAATCAGCTTGTTCCACGCATCATCACCCGTTTGATACCGTAAAACGTTCGGTGAGAGTTGATGGTGTATTCTGTTGAATTGAACCGCATCCGTATTGCTCATGCCAAACTTGAACTTGTTCAAGATCACTTGCAAAATGCCGGACGTGATTTTGGTGCCGCCAGACCCACCAACTGCCATAATTGGCTGGCCAGTTGCTTTGTCGACGGCAATTGTTGGCGCTACAAAAAATGTGAGCGTCTACACTGACTACACTAACTCACCCATCGATGAGACCATTCGTTTTTCTGGCTGAATAAAGTTTATTTCACTGGGCGGCACGTCGAAATCGTTCTCAAACTCGGGACTGCTAAAATCGTCCATTTCATCGTTGAACACAATGCCAGTGCGTTTCCCCTTGATTTTTGCGCCGAAAAAGAGATTGACCGTCGACGTGACGGAGACCATTTGACGATTTTTGTCAAC
>SCLD01094689.1:0-11965 GCA_004367895.1 Oikopleura longicauda | reverse complement strand
AAGTTTAAAAATAAAAAAGGTTTTGAATTGGAATTATTTACTAATTAAGTTCGAAGTTTGAAAATAACCCTGAAGTTTTGAATGATATAAAAATGCAAATCTGAATGGAAGTCCTGATATCTGTTTCATCGAAGTTTTGAAGTGCTATGAAATGAAGTTTACTTATTTAATATTATGAAACGACGTTATTAATCAAAAAACAGTTTTAATTTGAACATTTACTGTTAGTTCGAAGATTGAAAATAACTCTGAAGTTTTGAATGATATAAAAATGCAAATTTGAACTGAAGTCGTGATACCTGTTTAATCGAAGTTTTTGAAGTACTATGTAATGAAGTTTACTTATTCGTTATATTCTGTAAGTTCGAAGTATGAATGATTGAAAACGAAGTTAATTGAAATATTATCAAAAATGATTTAAAAAATATTTTCATGAATTTTGAATTTTTTAAAGTGAATTCGTATTGAATTCTTTTGAAGTGAAGTCTGAATATAACAAGGGGAATATGTATCGCATCTATTTGAAATATTATAACTTGACGACCAGTTTGAAATCAGGATATACTCTAACGACATCAAAATTGTTTCGATCGATTCTTCGTTATTGCTGAAATTTCAATCAAATACTCTTGAGTTTTTTTCTGTTTTTTTACGATATACGCTAAAACAAAGAATCATAAACCATACTTATAATATAAGTACTATTAGTACAGACAATCGATAAAGACAATCGTAATTGACAATCGAAATCGCCCAAATCGAAAATTGGAAAAGATTCGGGTTATATCGTAAACTGATAAGAAGATAACTTAGCAGTATTTGATTGAATAACAGCTATATCTCATCCCTACAATGATTTTCTTTGTGTGATCTCCAACTGCATTCAGCTTTTTTAATTTGAAGATATTTTTATCGTTATGAAAATTATACTGTTAAATAACTATGTCGCATACTGTTGAATTTTTCCCAGAAGCTTTGAATGATGAATTTTTATAAAACACATTTATTATCTGTTAATGATACATCCAAATTATTTAAATTGGTAGAATGACCATTGAAACTAAATCTTTTGGTGAAAAAAATATCATTTTCTGAAAGTTTTTGATATAAAGATATCATTTTGAACAACTCTAAACTATGATTTTGATTAAAACTTGAATTTGCCCGATTGTTGACAATCAAATATTGTATAGATGATGAAATCTCAATTCAATAAATGAACAATCAAAGAATATGGTAATCGAGTAATCAAAATGGAGTTCAAAATCAATAGGTAAAAATGTTTTATTTCATTCTTGCTGAAATACTTTCTTCTTTTTAACGTTATAATAATATATTTATTAAGATGAATATCAATACGAAAGACGTCTATGAAAAAATTCAAACAAACTTCAATAAAAGGTATGAAATAATAATAAATTGAAACTAGTTCAATAATTAGTAGTTATGATCATATTAGTCATTGTCGAAAACATTTTTTAACGGATATATTCGTCCGGAGTCGACCTAAGCACCTCCGAATTTTTGAATGAAGAGATTTTTATCGAAATTTGAATCATCAAAAAAAAAAAAGTTCTAAAATATACATTTTCCATATTTTTTTTATTAATTTTATTTATTCGAATAGGGTCGAAAAATTAATTTTGAACAATGATTTCTAGATCGAGCTTAACATTTTAATAGTCACCCCTCCGCAAAATATTGAACTTGAATTTGAGTGACGTCAGACTGATGACGTCATCCGCCCACAATTTTTAATGATCCTCTTAAAACAACTCTCGGTCATTTTCCCGTACTTTGAAACTTTCTATAAGGTCTATCTTGTTTTGATACAGTTGTGGATGAAACTTTGTCGCATTTGAGCATGTCAAAATTCGTTAAATATCGACAAAATTTGGGATGACAAAGTTGCATTCGTGAATGTACCCATTTAAATACTGATCTAATTTTTCCAAAAATCAGGAAAGTCAGGAAATTTCCATACGATTAAATAATTCCTCGCTCATGTTCTTTAATTTTCGATGGAAAGGAAATTTCCGTAGATTTTCGTACAGTTTTTCTTAAAAATCGTGGATTAAACGTTATTATGACGTCAAAACCATCATAATCGTTTTCTAAGGGGCCAAATTTAGTTATAATGATAACTCTGAAACTGTTTTAAAATAAAACAAACGGATATACAATATTATTTTGATGACGTCATCCCGGAAAGTTTCAAAATCATGATCATTTAGTGTCAGATATCCACGATTGGACACACATACACAAATGCATAGGGTATTCCTAAGTGATTTAAGCCATATTGGCAGTGATAAAGTTCAAATTTTTAAAAAGCAATATTTTTGAAAATTCAGTTCCATTAAACGGAGGCACTCCCGTGAGTGTTACCTCATTACCAGTTCCAAGTTCCGAGTCGAAGTCAGATCATGAGTCAAAGCGAGGTATATAAAAAGATAAACAGTGGTTAGAGAGGGAATAACAAAATGATTCATATTGTCCGAACTTTCGTACACCGAACACTTCGTACAGGGAAAATAAAAAGTATAAAATATTAGTTTGATAGATTTGAGTAACGATCGACTAATTTGATTAAAATGACGTCTTAACAGAACGAATGCGAACACAAAGGAACTTGTCGTGAAATTCCGGACTCGCGAATCCGTTTTTTTAAGACTAAGATCACAAACACGTATATTTGTGTATTTTCAATCTAACCTCAAAATAACAATTATAAGAAATACTAACGGTCGTTTTGATTTTGAAAACAGTCATTTTGATAATTTTTTGTCTGAATATGTTGTCTTAAACGCTTATTTCTAACTATTAATTCTCAAACCAAAGTCGAATTATATTTTTCAATGTAGTTGCTTGTTACCTCCAATACCTGATTCTTTCAAAATAACTTTCAAGTTCATGCTATTCCCGATCTTGTGTGTTAACGAAAAATATTGAATAAGAACGACGCGTTGATTATCGTCTCAATAAACAAAAAGTGGAATAGTTTTAAATTCCATCTAATACTGGTGTCAAATATTGTTTCAAATATAATCATGAATCCAGAGGAAGTATTTGATGAAGGTTTAAATAAAATTATTAAGTTTTGATTGGATTTTTCATGTTCCCGAATCATAAAATAGGTTCCGATAATGTTACCCGATTCTTAGTTCGCTGTCATGAGTGAATGTCAGGGCAAAGTCAATGCCGTCTAGTGAGTTTTCGCTGCTTTACTTTTTGGATTTTTATCAATATTGATAAAGAGCGCTAAAAGCAATTACTACGAACAATTCATATTGTTTGAACAGCTTGAACACCGAACCATCCGAACACGGAAATCTTCGCAGTTGAATAATTCAAAACTCGCAGTTAAGTTGGTTGAATAACTTTTAAATTGCATTTCAAAAGAACACGTTCATTTGCGTTGCAATAATTTTCAGACGTTTATTGACCAAAACGTTTTTGAATAACTAAAATCATTTTTACGAATGGGTGCGCGATCAAAAGGCAAACACCCTTTTCTACGGAACACGAACGAGAATGAACACATACAACACAAAAACGTATTTTTCGAAACTATCGTACGCGCGTTTTTATGAAATTTAATGAGGTTCCCGGTTCATTTTTGGTTATTATTTTTTTATGTTATTATTTTTATTTCAAATTCCATCAAGTGGAAAATGTGGTGTCAAATATAATAATGAATATACATGACTTTTCTTTTTCAGTGTATACCTATTTTATATTACTAATTGGTTGAAGTTTTGTGAAACAATGATAGTCTTGAACAGACATCCCGTGTTTTTGAGTCAGTTAACACCCTTATCATGCCTTTAGTCTGGTTCCAACCAGGATCGAAGACTTCTAATACCGGTGAAGATGAAAAAATAGATAAGTCCAGTCTCACAGTCCGATCACTATTTCAATATTCAACAAATTATCAAACCTTCCCTAAGTTGCGAATTTTGAATGTCTATTCGTTGTTTCAATGATACTAGTCCAGTCTAGAATTTTTAAGAGTTTGTGAACGTTAACGCCTTATATTGGCTGACGACGACTAGAATTAAATTTCATAATATATTTTTATTTTAGGCCAATTATTCTGGAGGATTCGGGTTTAACACCAAGTTTTAGTCCTAATGTAGTAATATTTTGCAATTTAATTCAAATTTGATTTTAGAGATAAAGATCACTAAATAGAATAAGTTCACTTGACTCAAAATCTTATCAGACTTTTAATCGTAAATAGAGTAATAGATTTTAAATTTAAAATTCAGTGTGAGGACGATCGAACAAACGCAAATTCAAACGACTTCAAATCAACATCGAACGAGATATCTCTATCAATGTAAGTTTTCATGTTAAGGTAATCATTTTGTTTGTTTTTATTGTGTTTCTGAAGTATATGATAGAATATAATAGCTTATAATTATATTCAATACATTTGTAATAGTGTTTCATGGAATGTTTATAGATTGGAAGCATAAATGATATACACATAAATAATAAACATTGTATGAACACTTTAGTTTCATTTAAGGTCAATAACATAACTGCTCATAATGAAAAAAATTTCAAAAAGACAAAAGCAAAAAAAAAAATCATTTCGAATTTTTTGACCGTATGTTTTGTGATCTCAACAAGGAGCTTTAGGAACAGCTGCAATCTGTATCTTTCCTGGAACGACCACGGTCTAGATTATTTTGGAACCAAAACGATCCGCAACAAAGTATGACCTAGTAACTAGAAAACTGAAACCACCTATGAACGACTGACTGTGCAAAGGCACTCCCGAACATATTTGGTGTGAGCAACTTCGTCTGCGACGGGCACAGCGGAGGTCATTCAGTCACCAAAAATATATATATATTTTGAGAAATTTAATAAGATGTGTCCATCTTTGACCGGTCTTTCACAGAATTATAATACCAATAGACAAAAAAAAGCTTCTGAAATATCATTTTGCCGACCAATATGTGCTTAACAAGCTGTTTTCTCGAATCGTGTTATTAAAGTGTTCACGCAGTGTATTACGATGCAAATAGGACATAACGGATCAGACTAGAAAAATTTTCACCCTCTACTAACTGGTTTTAGTCTGGCGCCAGGCTTTTTATTGTGGTGAAAATTTTTAGCCCTGTACAACAGGAACTGTAATCATTTACTAAGAAAATAAAACAAAAAGTAAAGATCACTTTTTGCTCTCCCCATATACATTTAACTGTCGTTTTATAGTATCTGGTTCTCCAGCTGGCTTTATTTTCCATTTGTAGTTCTATTTTTTCCTTTTTTTTCGTTCAACAGTCTATATCTCAATAATTTTCCGTAATTTTCCTTGGTCGCCAACCTTTTGTTCAGAAGAGATCAACACGAATTCCATAGAGACATACAATTTATCATGCGTAGAACTGAGACACATATTATTCATTCCGAAAAAAAGGAAATACACTGAAAAATAATAAGAGGTATATGCGGTTAAACGGGAGAAAAAAATTAAGCTAGTTGGTGAACCATATGCTCTTAAACGATGGATAAAATGTATACGGGAAGACCTTAAAGTGATTTTCAATTTTTGTATATATTTGTGATTAAAAAGATACAGTTATATTGTATAGGGTTTCTGTTGTATAAGATGTGCGAGGTGAAAGTTTTTCTTGGCAGATCCGTTATAAACGTTTAAATCATTAATTCACAAAGTTTGAAAACATATTTGTAACAAGTATAATTAGAATGAAAATGCAAATGGAGGAATGAGAAGATGCAAAGTGAAATACGTTGTCTTCAAATCTGAACCACACTTATTTAAATTGATTTGAATTGCAAATTCAATCTATATTTTTTCATCTGATGTGAAGGTGTCGACGCAATAAGGATTATCTGAAGGTCTCTTGTAGACCAGGAAGGAGTCGATCAAAGTGAATAGCGTCTGAACTCAGACTAGCTATTTTATTTGGTCGGTCAAAATCCATCATTATTGTGACAAAATGTTATCTCATGGTAGAATTATACATGTCGATAACGAGACACTGACAGAGTTTGATTAAAAAACATAGCTTTGAGTTAAATTCATATTTTAGTTCATTTGAACCATAATTATTTCAAATATTTAAATTGAATCTAAAATCTATATTTCTTCATCTGATATGGAGGGGTCGAGGCAATAACGATTATCTGGAGGTCTCTTGAAGACCAGGAAGGAGTCGATCAAAGTGAATAGCGTCTGAACTCAGACTAGCTATTTTATTTGATTGGTCAAAATCGAAATTATTGTAACAAAATGTTATCGCATGGTAGAATTATACATGTTGATAACCAGACACTGACAGGTTCGGATGAAAAAATATAATTTTCAGTTCAATAATGCAATTGTTAACTGACACTTTTTTACCAATTAAGTTGTTTTTGGTGAATAATTTATGTTTTGTTTAGTCTTGTTAGATCGGTAAAAATGTCAGTCATAATGCAATTTCAATTAGGAATCTCAAAGCCCAAATATTTAGCTGATGCTGTAAAGTTAGCCATGGGAAGGTAAAATATATCAAAATCTTTGATCTAGATTAGGGTGGTTCACGGGTTTGAAGATTTTTTCTGTGAAATATCCTTCGAGTGTTTTCGAGTTTAGAACTAATATAAAACATAGTTCTGATTCACTCTGACTCGATTAGTACCTATGGTATGTTGCAGAAATATGCGCTCCATAAATTTTGACCATTTCAAAATGGTATGATAAGCATTACAGAGAAAGGGAAAAATCGTGAAAAATCAAAATTTTCGAATAAAAGAAATACTGTTGGAAATTTTTATAAAGTGACTAAATGTGATGATACCTTGTGAAACCAGCTTTGAAATGCACGACTAGGATTTATCCGATCACGTGATGTTCTTGGTAAAATTTGGCTTTGAAATTTTCTCGAGAAAATATTAGTGATATAGGCCGTGAATCATCCTAATCTAGATTTTTAAATTGTATTAAATATTTGTGTAATATGACATTCTTTTACCTACTGTAAGATTACCATGGAAAACAACAATCGATTCAAGAGTATGAAGATATCCAAACATCACTACCACATGATGCATTGGTCAAAGTATCTGAAAATAAAACTCTTCTTATTTTAATTTTAAAGGAAATGTTCTGAAAGATAAACAGAATGCTATCATTGTTTTGCAATTTTAAATTGACCCACTAATATTGATTACAGAATGAATTCTGTATCAGTATTTTCCATTATCTATTGCCTTAACTGATGTCTCGAGCAAAATTCAGTCAAATAAATGAATAAGATTTAGAAAGTATATAATGAACAGACAAAAAGCCAAACAAATCGAAAGAGATTCAAGACTGGACAATCAATGAGTCCTTTGAAAATTGTGTAGCAGTATATGCAAATTATCACCTTCGTGATAAAATAAGACAAATGGTTGTATTAAAATTAAGGAGAGTTGGAAAATATCCGTGTAATTTATCGGTGGAATTTATTTCCTTACTAGATATATGTTATGCCCTCAATGATCACTGATACTGCGCTTTTTATTTTTCACGAAATTGTGGAAAGGTTGAAATGAATTATTTATTTGAATCATGTAAGTCAATTTAATATTTTAAAGGTGAACAAAAATTAGTTATAGTTTAACAGTAAAAGAACAATTCACGCCAGTAAGATAACGTCGCTAAGATAATGTCAGATATTTCACATGACCAAAAATGTCGACACGAGAAATAGATAGCTGGACTCGATAGTAACCATAGATGATGGCAAGATTTTGACACATGATGTTGAGTCATTCGATTTAGAACATTCACGGCTCTTCTTTAAGTTTTGAAATTATAGACATAATTTGAAAAACAAGTGAATTCTAATAGTAAAGGTTTATTCTTCAATCACTCTTTTTTGCGAATTTCACTCGACATAAACATGAAAAAGAATTTTTTTCTGAAAACAGCATTTGAATTAATTATCAAAATAAAATCGAAAACTCTTTTCCGAAATTAATATCTATGATAATAATATTTCGATTATGATCTGTATTTCAAAGTGTTGAATTCAAAAATCCCAGTGACGAATTAAGAACCATCGCTTTTCGTCGAATATTAGGTTCAAATAATTTTTCTGGTTCCTAGACTTTCGACGATCGCGATGAGTCAAAAATATCTATTACAATATTCATATTTTGTTGGAAAAATGATTGGTCAATTTTTCTGCTTGAATTAATTCAAATTTATTTGAATTTAAATTCGAATTTGGAAAAAAGTCATCATAGTTATTATTGATACGGATTTTTAGTGTGGTTTATACTTCTCTGTTTGAATTGGGATGAACCATATTTTAGGCGGCCTATCGGAGTCATTTTGATCAAATTAGTCATTAGAATTGGTATTCATTATTTTTAGTCAGGTGACTGAATCAGAATACCTTTTTTATTTGATATTCTTTTTTCCTTCGTTCAAAAAACGAAATACTTTTCTGAGTTTGGCGTGACGTCACGGAGGGAGAAACTTTTCGGAACCAAGATCCTCAAAAAACTGCTGACATCATGGCAAAATAAACCCAAACATCAAATTTTTAGCTAAACTATTGCGACTAGCATATTATCTAGAATATTATCGGAATCGAAATTCGGTATTTTGGAAATAAGTTCTAGGGTACACTACAGCAAAACAGATTTAATTGTTGAAAATTCAGTAGTAAAATAAGGTTAAGTGCTAAGTTCTATCAAATAATGAGAAAATTGACCAAGAATTAAGACTAAATTATCATTTGTAATGGGATCAAATATTATATTCTCTGTAATGTTCTCTATATTTCTGATTTGAGTAGTTATCTTCTTTAAGAGCAGAATACGATTTTTTATTCCGTTTGATATGTTATATTTTTGCGCAATTTAAGTGTACATTGGATGTATAATAATGATTTTTTCAATAAATTAAAGCCTTCCAACCAAGAAATGTCCAACCTTGAAATGGATAGTCGCAAAAATGTCAACTAAGAATAAAAAAGAACGTGAAAAGATGAAAACAAATATTGAATGGATCTTTTCCAAATCTCCAAGCGAATTGATAAATAAAGAAATCATGATTCATGATTATTATGATCTTCCTGAATCAGACAACGAACAATATTTTCAAGCTAGCTCACCAAAAATCAATGATAGGAAAAGATCTCAACATGTTCTTGGTGAAATTCAACTCTCTGATACAGGTTATAATTCGTTTAGTGTCTTGATATCTTAAGTTTTTTTCTAGAACAATTAAATAGCTTCAACTTGTCAATGAGTCCGATCAAAGACACGACAGATAATACCTCGACCAATCAGAACAATGAGAATCAACTTTCAATCAATCAGAACCAAGAAAATGAAAAGTTTCGATTGTGAATTAAGAAAAAGTGTCCAAGATTATGACTCACTCCCGTAAAATATTATAATATCAATATTGAAACTTTCCAAAGCATTCTACACGAACTCAAAAAATACCAAAACGTCAACTCAACTATAATCCAATCAATGCTATGATGAGGAATCTCACACAAAATGAAATTTTATTAGAAATATTGACTGCACGCAATCATTTATAAACTTTTAGTTTTCTATAAATAATTGTAGATATAGAATGAGCTAGTATTTAAGAATGCCATTAAAACGATCATATAGAAAACAGTCTGCGATCAGAATAGCAACCACAAATAAAAGATCAAAATTTGATAAAGTTAGGATAAAAATTGACATTACCATTGATGTCAAGATGATTTAAGGTTTTTCCAGTTTATGTTACCGAATTGCCTTTAAATAATAAGAGTAATTTATATTTTGACTTGATTGGCTTATTTTAATTTTATTAAAGACTATTTTGAAGAAAACGAGGCTTGGGATGTTATTAACCAGTGTCATATTTTGACTCCAATGATTCAAGCTGACATTCAAAATCCTTTAACAGGGAATGTCAAACGCATAATAGGCTCGATGAAAAAGATTTTCTTTTTATTTAAAAAAATAGATACAATGTTTTTCATCTGTTACAGAACACGTTGCAAAATCGAAGGTCATAGTTTATCTATTAGACGTCGAACGAAATGAAAGCGAGTTATGGTCGAAACTAATGGGTAATTATACGTATACAATAGGGGATAACAATTATATGTTTACGGCTAATATAACAATTAAGATTGGGTCAATTCAACTCCAGAAAAGGATCTTCGCCTGAACTCGGTCATCGATTATTCACAAATATCCGAATTTCAAAAACGAAAAATGATGGCAGAATATGATTTTCAACCGATAGCATTTTTTCAATCAAATTTTTTCGACCCAGAAAAAGTTTTGATCCGAATTGAAAAGGTAAAATATCTTTTTATAACCACTGGCTGTATTTTCGATTGAAATTCTTGGATTTTTTTATTTAGCTAATCGACGAAATGTTAAAAGATCCAATTGAACATGATGGTCTCTTTAAACCAAGAAAATCATGGCAAATTTTTCCATTTGGGTCAGATTCAAAATCATCATCTTAGACCTTTGATCATCGTTTAAGGGTGTCGTACTAGATTTTGGACAAAATCGTTCTGTCGGAGAAAACCAACAGATTTTGATCCAAAACCGATTCTGATTTTTTTAATCGAAAACTTCACGCATCAAAAAGGGACTGAACGATTTTCAGCTGACCACAGCGCCCTCTAGAATGGTCGGTTTTTAAAAAATCCTGTAATTCGGTAATCTTTCTGTAACTCTCGATAGGGATTCGCTACCACAAACGTTTCAACTGAATTTGTCTTGGGCAAAGTAGGTCATTGTGAAAATTTTCATGCTATAATACTATATTACTATAATACTATATTACTATAATACTTTATTACTATAATACTATATTACTATAATTTGAGGGGTCTTACTGTAATTCTTGATTAAGGCCTGCCAGAGTAAAACTGATAAGCTTATTGGAATCAAAATAATCAATTAACCTCAAAACAAACTTTTTAGCCAAATTAGCTTTATGAACAAAATGTAGTAAGACACTTTTAAGTTCAAGGTTTGAAAGGTGATTACATAGTAAACTTTTATTCATTATCGAATCAATTAAAGCATTGCTCCAATGGATGAATCAAGTGAAGATGAGTTTGCGGTATGTAAACTCCCTATGTGCACTTGGATGAACATTTGCAAATTGCAAATTAATATGAACGGTGTTCCAATGACTTTCGGCGAAAAAATGAAAACGGTCAGAGCAGTTTACAAAGACCAAACAACTGAAATAATCAGAACTGACATGTGGAAAAGTTTGGAAAAATCATGGGAATTCTTGGACACAGGAAACGAGTTCATTATTCTGAAAGAGTTAAGAATACATATTTCGATTTTTTAATTGTTTGGATCAATTTATGAACCTCATCTAGAAACATACGAATCATTCTCAATAACTTATATTTTGGGACGAATATATGATGATTGTCCTCGTTTACGAAATACAATCGATCTTATCACGAAGGTTTGGTTTTATCGAAAATTTGAATATTCACCGAATTCACTTTTATAAAACCTCATAAAGAAAATTGTCGAATGTACATGGTCAATTTTTCTATCGAATTATTCGATTCTAGAAGCGCATGACGTACCACGAGACCAACGTTCTTTCCTCCAAGTGATTAAAGAAAAATACATCAATGCTCAGGAATATTTTCATATTGTTTGTTTCATAAATGCAATATTTTCAGAAACAGAAACTATTTTGTTTTTTTAACTAATGAAAATCATTCAAAGATTAATAATACTGCACTGTCTATCTTTGATGAACCTATTCAAACTGCCAAATGATTTCTTCAACCTTAAACTTCACTTTTCAAAAACTGCCACAAAATAATAGTTACAACTAATTTCGAGTTTTATTCAAGGGCATAAAATTAATGTACGTAAAATTTAAATTTTGTCACACACACACACACACACACCTACACACATACACACACACACACACACACAC
>SCLD01094678.1:0-67701 GCA_004367895.1 Oikopleura longicauda | reverse complement strand
CATTTCCGGTCCATTTCCGGTTTGGACTTCCGACCGGAAATTGAAACTATGACCACGCAGTAGCTTGGGTCGAACTCTATACACCCTGAAAGTTTCATCCAAATCGGTCCACGGGTGTCCGAGTAATGTGTACCTCACACATAAAATGAACGCCATCTAACAGAAAAAGTGGATATGGGTTGAAAAACTCATAACGGGAAAAAATCAATCGTTTTCTATTAGTTTTCGACGATTATCTTGAAACTTTGAGTCCAGAATCATTCAGAATTTGATTTCGAGCTGTCGCCAGATTCACAAACAAGCTCATTGAGAAAATCTGTCAGTTCGTCGATTCTTTCCGTTTTCTTTTTCAAAACTTTATTTTCCTTTGACAGTTTTCAATCGGCTACATTTTTATTATAAATACCAATTTTTAGAGATATATTTAGGAGCTCGATATTTAATTTAGGTCTTGCAATTAAATTAACTTAAGGGGTCACAGTGTGACCGTCACACATTGGAGTGATCCACTTTCGTACAAATATGCATGTAAAGGGAGATCTAGCCTGACGTTCTAGGATTGAGAGATCTCTAAAAATTAAGCATTACCCATTAGACCTTTGAAAAACCCCATTTTTATTAGAAAACTCTTCCTGTATTAGTTCTTCTCTTTCATTTTCAAGAAGTTTGACTTCATCAGTTTTTGTTTGAATTAATTCTGTAAGATCATGATTTTCTTCTAGAGTGGTATTCAGTGCCGATTGTCGCTCCTCCGCCAATGCCTTCCAGTATGACTCATCCTCTTCTTCAGCACAAAGTGTCTCTAAAATCATACCCACGTGTTAACACAACTTTCATTCATGGTTTTCATACCGGTTGAAGTCGGCCGCTAAACAAACTTACCAGCTGTGATTATCTTTGGAGGAGATTTTCGAGTGATAAAATCTGTAATTGGGGCTTGTTTGATTTTCTTTTCAGTTCTAGACTGAGTTGAATTACTCATCCCCCGTCTGGTTTATCTCTCTACACGCATTCAAAAGGATAAACTCAAAAATTGATTCACAAAACGCCCACGCTTTTGCCCAGGGTGGTGTCAGCCAATGACAAAACCACCCGTCTATTTTACTTTTTTCAAAAATAAAAGGTTGATTTTTCTCCAGTCCAGAAGAAGATTTTATTATTTGTGAAAATTTTTGAAAAAATAGAAATGCATGAAATTTAATAATGCGTGAACATGTGATTTTATTGGTGATTTTGATCCTTTGAAATTTATTTTTTGGTTCGATCGTGATTGGATGACGCCATCCTTAAGATTAGTCATTATCTCCGCCAATAAGGATCCACTCACTCACTTGCTCTTCCTTCAAAAAAGAGAAAAAAATCAATTTTTATTTTCTTTAGAGAGAAAAGGGATCGAGAAGAAATGTCAGGTTACGGAAATGACGGCTATGCCGATTTTGGTGGTCAAGGTGGCGGTGGCCATGGTGGTGCCGGCGGTGGTGATTGGTCTGGATATGGAAAAGGAGGGGTAAGTTTTAGACTCAGAACTTAAGAATTTTTTGATTTTTATTGTTTTCATGATTTTAAAATAGTTTTTGTTAGAACGCTGGTTATGACGCCTATGGCGGCGGTGGCCAAGGAGGAGGTTACGGAAATGACGGTGGTGGTTACGGCAATGGTAACGGTTACGGTGGCGGTGGATATGATAATGGCGGAGGTTATGGTGGTGGTGGCGGCTACGGTGGTGGTGGCTATGGAGGCGGGGGATATGGCGATGATGGGTATGGCGCCGGTGGGGGTGGCCGAACCATTGATAATTACATGCCACGTGATACCTCCGACTGTATTCATATTTCCGGTATGACTCCTGATGTTTCAAAAGCAGATATCTCAAATCATTTTTGCAGAGCTGGAACTATACTCGTTACTAAAGGTGAGATTACCGCGATTTACCGCATAAGAATAGGGTCGAAGTATGAAAAATTTTAAGGCGTCCAACGTATTTTTGTATTCATGGACAAACAAAAAATGCCCACTGGAAATGCAACGGTTACTTATGAAAATCCAGAATCTGCCGCCCGTGCAATTGAAAGTAAGTTAATAATATATCAACGAGTCATATGATATGACTCGTATGTATGCCTAATTTTTAGTGTTCAATGAAAAAGATTTCAATGGAAGTCATATTATTGTCACAATTGCCACTCCCGAACAGAAACAACCGTTTGCTAATAAATTGGTAATACGAATTATCATGGATTTTTTGTTATGCATTTTAATTTAGTTACGCGATGCCCAAAAAGGTGGAAATCAAGGTGGCTATGGAGGTGGTGGCGGCTTCGGCGGCGGTGGTGGCGGCTATGGAGGCGGCTACGGTGGTGGTCGCGGTGGTGGTCGTGGTGGCGGCCGTGGTCGAGGCGGTGGAGGTGGTTTCCGTGGTGGTGGCGGCCGGTGAGTAAATCGTATCAAATCATATTTTTGATTGTTTTTATAGCGGAGGCGGTGGTCGCGGTGGCGGACGTGGAGGTGGATTCCGCGGAGGCCGTGGTGGTGGTCGTGGAGGATTCGATGGTGGTCGTGGTCGCGGCAGGCCAGCTCCATATTAGGAAAATAGTATTACCTCCTCAGGTACGTGCGTCTGTTTGAAAATTTTTGGATTTTTTGTCTCGACTTTTTCGAATTTTTTTGTCGAACTTGAACTTCGATTTGTTTCGAATCTTGAATTTCGATATTCTGATTTTTCGGCAATTCGATTTTTCGAGTTTAAAATAATTTTCGATTTTTTTCGATTTTTGATTTTTCAGATTTTGGATTTTTTGCTCAATTGCTCCTCTCTTCTCTTTTGGTCAAGTTTTTTGGACATTTTGTCAAATTCGCCACAAACCGCCAGGTGTCATCATTACCACCGCGGTACGACTGATACCGAGTGGCGTTTTTTCTACCGTGTGATATCCCATTCTTGTTTCATTCTAATAACCCATTATGTTATACAGATAATTATGATGCCGCCGCTATTTGGCGCTTCCAAATTATCGTCTCTATTACCCACTTAGAACCTGACATGAATTCACACGACTAGGCTTTCCTTACTGTACAGAAATATAAACTTAGGCAATCCCTTTTGAGGCGCGTTTTTGTTCATATGGTGGCGCTTACCATTATCCTGGATGTTCGGACCCACGGTCCGAGAACCCATTATCACTAAACTGGTAGCGCTACACCAAACACTCCAAATATGAGTCTGCCTATAATTGAATAACTTACCACACTAACACCATACCGGTACAAATGTTGTAAGTATTTTGATGATTAGGGTAGTGTACTCATGACTCATGATGAACCGGTCAAACTGCCATTTTATCACAAACCGAGAAAATAAACTCTCCAAATTCACATTTACGGTTAACATTAAAAAACTATGGCAATAATCTTCTCGAAGGTAGTCGGTCAGCGCGGTCAATTTCTGCATATCATAAATCCACGCTGACCATTTGTTTTAAATTGGTTTAGTAGCATTTTTGAACAAATAATCTGGGATTGGGTTCTCTACCCCATCCGAAACAATTTTGTCAAAAACGTACTCCAATATTTGGTCAACTTTATAGTTTTTTGGTATATTGCTCTTATAATTATTATAAATTCAACTATTATAGAATTGATAATGGGTCGTAAGGACCGGAAACGGCTGAGTGCTATTCTTGACGGTGGAGCCACTTCAGATCAAGTCAAGAAAGTGAAGAAATCCCCAACGGAAGGACCTACAAAGAAGGAATCTTCTCCTAAAATGAAAATGGACCCCGATGTGAAGAAACTCACAGCAGAAAAAGTGTTGAAAGATTCAAAGCAGGATGATTTTCTCGAATATCTAAAGGAGGAAAACCCCGAAATGCTTGATGAATTGGAAGGCGGTGATTTGGGTGAACTTTCGGCTTCAAGTGATGAAGAAGATGAACCGAAGCTTGATGGTGAAGATAGTTTTGATGAAGATGGCTTCGATTTCGGTGACGATGAATTTGACGAGGAAGATGGCGATGAAGTTGATCAAGAAGATGAAGAAGTTGACATGGTTAGTCTTGTTGCTTTTATCGTTTTTTATGAAATTTTAGGGTGATATTGATTTGAAAATGGTGACCGAGGAAAAGATTTCGAAATGGACCGACGAGCTAGCAGCCATGGATCACCGCGGATTGTTACCATTATCTCAGGCCCTTTATGCATCCATTCTCGCTGTCGATGATCGTGATGCTGCGAATAATGATAAAAAGAAACAGAAGAAAATGGATAAGATGACCGATAAAATGACCTCAACAACAGAAATATTTCCGATAATTTGCTCATCGGTGATTGAAAAAGTTCCAGAATTTCTTCTCAAGTCTTTTGAAGTCAATTCCAAATCCGCTGCAGGTCAAATATCTCAATGTCAGATGTGGAAAAAATGTAAAAGAGGACTAAAAGTTAGGGTGTCTAAATTAAATATATTTCAACTAGCCAAATATTTTTGAACTTATTTAGACATCCAATGAAAAGTGCTTTTACCAGGTCTTATCGCACTCATGGAACGATTGCTTGATATTGACGCACAAAAACATCTTATCAGTTCCATTCGAGCCCTCACAGTGTTCTTCATTGCTATGCCTGGACAGAGAAAACCACTTTTGAAAATGAGTGCAAGGATATGGTCACAATCTAATGAAGAAACACTCCGAGTCCAGGTATAAACAAATAATCGCGGACATTGGGCTGACTAATATGAATTTTAGGCATTTTTAGTAATCCATAAAGTCCTCCGGGCCCGTCCTGAGCTTATGGATCAAACTTTACGGCAACTGTACCTGAGTTATGTTGGTAATTCAAAGTTCATCACCCCTTCAACGCTTCCAAATGTATATTTCATGCAAAAATGTTTGATCGAACTTTATCAAATGGATGCTGGTATCGCTTATCAACACGGGTTTCTTTATATACGACAACTTGGTATACATTTACGAAAAGCAATGATGAATGTATCATCCGAGACGTTGAAATCAGTGTCAAATTGGCAATTTGTATCAGCCCTTCAACTCTGGTGTAAAATAATAGCAGATGGACGCACACCTGATTTAGAACAGCTCCATCTACCTGCAGTACAAGTCATTTTTGGAGTATTCGGAATGGGTTTAGAGATAAAAAAAATTGTATTTCATTATTATTTATAATTTTTTTCATACTCTCAAAATGGACTCTCTAAAATCGATAAAAAGAATTGATTTCCAGTTCTCCGCGTTTGTCGCCATTGACTCTTCACATTTTACGATCAGCACTATTATTATGTGGCCCTGAAAATGATTTCATTCCACTTTGGACTCCCATTCTGGACATTCTTACACACATACCTTCAGGCAAGGGCCACAAAGAAAAGTAAGTCATTTAAAATGACTCATTTCACATCTAAAAGAGTAAATCATCTGTATTATGCTTTTCTAGGAACAAGGTATTGACCGAAGAAGACGTAAAAAATGCTCTCCCGGATTTACAAATGGTCGTAAAGTTACAAGCAGCACACTGTAAACATAAACAACTTCGTGATGCATTGTTAGTTGAATTTGAAGAAGTATGTTTGACTTATTCGGCCGCATTATCACACAGAATCGATTATCCAGAAGTCAGTTTGATTGCAAGAAAAAAAATCAAAGAATTTTCAAAAAAGACGAAAAATATTGCTCATGGAAAAATTATCCGAAATATGGTCAAATTTTTGGATCAAAATGCCGATTTTATCACGGCTCGACGAGAAAATGTGAGTTTTTACTAAAAAGCTGATTTGAGCGTAAGTTCATCACTTTCCTCATCATTTCGTTCGGTGCCAAGCGCCCTCGGGCAGCTCTAGATTAGGCCGTAGGGTTTATCGGAGTACACCCTTACATAGAAATTTTATTCAGGTTGATTTTGGTCCGACGGATAAAGAAAAGATTGAAGAATGGGAAAAGAGGACTCTGGAAAAGAAAACTCCACTTTTGATGGAGTTAGAGAAATATAGAAAAGCACGACAAAAGAGCAGAATGATGAGTCTTACTTCTAAACAAAACAGTCTTCCGACACAAATACAAGGTCAAGATACAGCCATTACATCATATAATCGATTTTTGGATACTGAAGAGGGAAAAGCACAAAGAGAAGCAGATAAAGCAGAATTCCCAGATTTATTCGATAGTGATGATGATGAAGGAAATGGTAGTGAGAAGGACGAAGAAGATAAACCTGAAGATGAAGAAATGGCGGAAGATATAGTTGAAGAAGATCCTAAACAGAAGATCAGTAAAAAGGAAAGGAAAGCATTACAACTTGTAAAGGCAAAGAAAGATCAAGTAGCAGTTCTTGATATAAACGATTGGTAAACTGTCCAATAATGGGCAATTGCAACAAAGTTCAATAATACTTTACTGTATTGTTCAGTAGATTATACATTTTATAATTCAGACTGAATTGAATCGAGTTTGAATCATGTCGGCAGCAGAGACAGTCGAAGAACCAACGGTCATTGTGGCAGCCGATCCCGAACCAGCCCAAGATGTCGTTATGGAAAAACCAGATAAAGAACCTGAAGCAAAAACGGAAGATGACTCTAACTTACCATTGAAAGACATAAACGAAATGGAAAAGGTCAAACATCATAGTTTTAACTAAAACTTAAAAAAACCTTATAATAAATATGTTTTTAGTTCATCGATGAAGCTGAAGAAAGCTCAAATCGAATCTCAGTTGATATCGAAAACCATTCAGGTTAGTCTCGTCGAGGCCATACAGATTTATAGAAAACCTTTTAGTTACTCTCTTGAAGAATATGGCTCAATTGAAGCAAGAAAAGGATACCTGTGACGTAATTCTTCGTGTCAAAAAAGGGAACTTCTATTGGGCTTCATTTTGGGCACACAAATCTGTTCTCTCAGCATATTCGCCAGTCTTTGCTGAATCGTTGAAAAAGTTCCAAACCTAGTAAGTGAATTTTATCCGCCCTCACCCAATTTTACCGCCCAACGATCAAACGCCAAGTACACGTCATCAAATGTCCCAAGTGTTACGTTATCATTACAATATTACGTAACATAAATACAATCGCTATCTCATAAGATGATAAGAAGCTACGGAGATATACGTACGCATTCGCACATATGGCAACCTACGCACATGGAAATATTTCCAAAGCGTTATGACGTCACGCCGACGTCATGGCATTCAGTCAAAGCGGCGATTTCACGCCCACGCAGACAACATTAACAAATAAATTTGAAGTGGTTTACCTGCAGTTGAAACTGTTTGCCGACCTAATCTGGTTTTACCGCGCAAGATACACGGGGCGGCATTGGCTGCCCTCGTTGACTGGATGTATACGGGCAAGCTAACCGTACATAGAAAAGCGCTCGGACACCTTCCACTCGTCGCTAATTATTTGAAGGTGAATATGACTCATAAGTATGACTCATTTCCAAAAATTAGACATTTTGGAGAGACTGAAATAGTCTGTAATATAAACAATAAATATATTTAGAAATAGGTTTCAATTTGCTTCATTCAAAAATAAATTCGCGAATACATGAATTAATTTTAATTCGCGAATTAGGCCTAGAAGCAACAAATTGAAAATCCTTCTTAGACTGCGATTTGACCAATCATAGGAGCCTATTTGGACCAAATCTAGGATGACCCTTTGCGCATCCTAGTTCCCACGTCATGTCGCTGGAAAAGAGCTTGTGGCTTCGAAAATGACTCTTTTCGGTACGACGTTTTTTCGATAAATAAAACCATTTTTAGTCAATAGCTCTTTTCCTTCAATGTGTCGCAGCATAAGTTTATCAATGATTTGATAATTATAAAAGTTCATGGCACAAGGAAAATTATCATAATCTTTTTTACTGAGAAACTTAATCCCAAACCCAAAATCTAAAACTGATCATTTTAGGTCCAACCAATTATTGACCGATTGCCTCAAATTTTTGAAGATTTCAAAGAATCCGGAGTAAGATTAATTGATGAACAAATAGACGGAGAAATTGAAGTGGGTAAAGAAAACGATGATAATGAAGGTTAGTCTGACTTTAGTTTTCGAAGTTTTTCGCATTGAAACTTTATTGTTTTAAACCCAACGTGAAATTGGTCAATTTCGTTATTTTTTCTTAGATGAAGATAGTGAATCAAAAGAAGTGAAACCCGCGGAAGGAGAAGAAAATAAAGGCGTTGAAACAACTGACGAAAATGCGGAAAAGCCCAAAAAAGAATGGATTATTAATGCTTGGGTGAAAAAGCAAGTTGCCGAAAAGCTACCCATCATAAAACCAATCCCTGGATTCTGTGAGTATTTTTTATAACACTATTTTTACATTATCAAAAAATCGGGATTTCAATATTGCTTTATTCCAGATATCATGCTCCAATCGGATACCCATCGAGTAAAATCGTCACGTGGTAGAAAAGGACAAGATCCATTTGACCCACCCGAATCAATTATTGAAACAAACTGGCTGGCTGCATATAATCAATTCAAAGCGAAACAACTTAATATGAAGAAAGAGGCTGGTCAGGGCCGCGGAGGATTCAAAAATAACCGCGGTGGTCGTGGCAACCAAGGTGGACGCGGCATGGGAGGACGTGGACGTGGTCATATGGGTCATGGACAAAATCGTGGTGGTCCACGTGGCGGTCATGGCGGATATAACAATGGCAACTTCCGTGGTGGTCCTCGGGGTGGACACCGTGGTGGTGGCGGAGGCGGCTACGGTGGCCCTCCAAGAGGTGGTTATGGCCATGGACCGGTTTCAAGAGGCGGTTATAATAATGGTAAGTCTCATAAAACGTTTAAATAATAAACGGCTTGGCTTCACTATTTTCATTCAAATGAAAAAATAAAATTTTCAGGTCCTCCTCAAAGTGGATGGAATTCAGGGCCATCTGGTTACGGTCCACCAGACAATGGATATGGCGGCGGTTACGGTGGTGGTTATGGCGGTGGTTATAACCAATCACATGGCGGTCGCGGTGGATATGGTGGTCCACCAATGGGTGGTGGTCGCGGTGGCGGCAACAGAAGTGGTGGCGTTTACAATCAAGGAAACCGCGGTAGAGGGGGTCGTGGTGGTGGCGGCCCACATCGCGGTGGACAAAATCACCGAGGCCGTCCTCGTCCATACTGAGCTTCTGTCCTTTTTCCTCCCCTCTGTTTCGTTTTAGGATAAACTTGTCTATTTATCAATAAATTACTGCCGTAACTCCTAAAAAAGTTTTTTTCAGCAAAATCTAATTTTTAATCGCAAATTCATAAAACTAAAAATTTCATGACCGGTCGATTTTTCTGTCGAGCTAGCAAATATTTGAGAAAGTATTATTCCAATTTATTGGACTTTTTGTCTCTTGTTATTCCGTTTCGACATGTTCTTCATTATAAATGGCATTTTATGATACTCATATCAAATTAAACCATTTCTAGAAAGTGTTCGGTGTTCGTAATAATGTTCGGTCTATTCACATTGATAGAGGCATCTCTTCTGTTTCTTAACGCCGTTGCTGTTTTACACGAAGAAAGATTTCTCAAAAAATTTGGATTCGCCGATGATACACATCAAGGATTTGGTGAACCTGGTATGAAAGTAAGTTCAGAATTATGTAAAAAAGTGATTCATTTTTTGATATAGTTACTGACAATATTTTTCAGGTTCAAATAATTCGATTTATAAAAGCCGTGCGGACAGTCATGCGAGGTAGTTATTAAATAATGACGGTTTTGTCTGGAATGCATAGTTACCCAATGTAAAAACAAACATTTTAAGTGCCTTTGATTGGTTTCAATTTAATTTCTATCATCTACCTGATTCTGCTCGGCTGATTTGGACACTAAACACTTGGACCCGGACAATGTGGCGATTTCGATTGCCCGCTTAGGTATAACTCTGATGCTGTGCAATCCTTCAATTTCTGAAACTTACTAATCTATTATTATTACCTAGATTCTAAGAATAATTATGATATCTTAAAGATGCTTTCTCGGGTAATCAGTTCAATCGGGAAAATTCGAAATGTTCGAATTTTGGAGTCAAAGAGATTCATACAATTGAACTTGAATCTATGTGGACAGCGTGTTACAACAAATACATCATTGTCACGTGACAGAGAATATCGCCAACCGAGATCGGAAGGATCTTTTGAAGAACTGACTCAAGAATCACTTAGAAATGTTAATTTTGAGAAAACAAAAACGCCATCAAATGTGGCACTCGCATATTTTGATGATTTATATTCGAACAGGTTTGGAAAATCTGAATGGGCCTCAATTCGATGTTCGCTTTTATCGCCCACTAAGAAGGGTTTTTAGACTTTCGAATGACTAGTGACTCTCATGGAAAAACTTTTGAGGCAAATTACAACCAACAAAACAAAAGTCTAATAACCCGAAAAAGAGAGCATCTTTTGTCACGCGTCAAAATGACAATTTGGAAGAATCAATGCAAAGAATTTCGGCCTTTGACATTTTTGAAAATTTTCGAAATCGCGCTGAAGTCAAATTCGACGAAAAAATTCAAATTCTGGACGAAATGAAAATTGAACTTTTTGGAGCATCAGACCCTGATTATGTTGACATTGAAGATCTCTCCAATGATGAAGTATTAGATAAACAAAAACTGTCAGACTATCAGCGTCTTGATTTGGCGATAGAACAACTACTGCTCTCTAGCGCCATGACGGAAGGTTTTTCGTGCTACATGACGCCATATGGAGATTTTTCAAGACTACCTCGAGCAGATGAAATTGACGAAAAGCTTGATTTAATCGAAGTTTGTCCCTCTGACATTTTTGCTTCACTTTGTCATTCACCAACGCAATACTCAAATATTTTACACTACTATTCAAATTTTGGATCAAAAATTCATCAGATACTTTCGGCAACATATCCTGGGAATTACTATCAGATAAATACTGACCCGTACACGCATGCTGGCGATCATCAAATCTTAGACGATCAAATTTCGCTGAATACCACTAAAAAAATTATTTATTCCAATGAAAGTGAAATTCATACCAACAAAAACATTCAATTTGATTCCGTTTTGATCGATGCTCCGTCGCTTGATGACAGGTTTAGTGTCAATATAAATAGTAGAAAGAATATATTCCACCCACAGGAAATGATTCACAGCACCTTGATCCACAAATCAATAGGATTTTTCGAGACCTTAACGTGAGGTCCATGGTGGCCCTGTCCAAGCGAGCGTGGGCGTGAGCGCTCTTTTCTTACTATTTTTGTCGGATCATTTGGACAGAGTCAGAATGGGCCCTACCTTATGACGATTTTTTAGATTTAGACCAACGATTTTTAAAAATTGATATTAAAATATTACACCAAAAATTTCATACCTCAATACAGCGGAGAATCATGAACGTCACTTTTTTTGTGAATATCGTGAACGAAATCGCTATTTCGAACTCTTATTCACTTGCGTATACCTATTTATAACATAAAATTCGGTTTCTATTCAATGATTCAAAGACGTGTCTGTTCTTGGTCAGAAAACGATAAATAGTATTGTAAATAGGTTGGTTTAATCCCTGTGTGGTCAACAGCTGTTCATCGTTCAACAGAATCTTGAATTACGGCACGGACTGTTTGAGGATGCGGCGGACGTTCTCAAAGATGGTATTCGTTCGTGCTACCCCGGTGGTTCACTGACATTTTGTTCATCGACAATGAGTCATCTCCAGAACGAATATTTAATCCAATCAGTGGCAAAATCTCTGTTAGATGACGAACTGTTCGTGTCAAGTGTTCCGTTGGCATTGGTTGTTGAATGCTTACCCGAATTATTTTTTTACCACGATTCTAGATTAGGACAGTTGGTCTTACCCAGTTCAGGTCAAAACTTTGGACCTCGATATGTATGCAAATTGCAAATAAAAGGATAAACTTGACCTTTCACAAATGACCCTTGACCCCCTGGCCTCGGGTTCTCATCGTTGTTCCACTCACTGCCTATTCTAACTTGCCTACTGATTGGTCGAAATTGCGTGGGTTAAAAAAGTATAACTCATTATTCATTTTTAGATTGACAGAGAGAAAGAGCACGGAAACAGAATTTTTATCAACAGAAACAAACTGGTGTATGGGTAAGAATCGTTAAATGAAATCGAATGGAATTTGGTCAATAATATTTTTATAGTGATTTTTTTATAAAATGACATCGTTGACAAATACCTGATAAATATTTTTGTCACGCAAAAATCTGAGAACGAACAGATACCTGAATGACGTCATCATAAATGACTCACATTCAGTATGTGACATACGACGATTTTGAAATTGATTGTGCTTTGTTCATTAATTACAATCAATTTTCTCACGAAAATTTCAAAATAGGCTTGAAATCTTGATTTTCGAGAAATTTCTAGATCGTAACTGATTCGTTTAGAGAATGGCTGACACAACGCCAGCAAGACAGATTTGGGCAATTCTTGCGCCCCTGGCGGCATTAGCAGGATTGGCATTTTTACATTACAGAAGAAAGGGAGGCGGTAAGTCTTATTTCAATGACGATTTTTGAAGATTTTCAAAAACCTAAAAATAACTATTTACTAGTTGAAAATGAAGGAAAATCTATAAAGAAGGCTATTATGGCTGTAGAGTCAAATATTGAAGAAGAAAGTATTTCCGATGAAAACGAAGAATTATTACATGAAGGTGGGTCATCGGTAATGTCTTCAGTCAAAAATATTGTTTAGATGTTGAATACGAGGAAGCATTGAGGACCTGTGAAGGTGATGATGCAGATCACCCCGAAGAAGCTGATTCTGGCTTTCGAACTGGTGAAAACTTTGAACCAAAACTTGAAGAAGTGAATGAAGTCGAACAGGAAAGCCAGAAGATAACTGAAGAAAAAACTGAGAACGTCAAGGTCGAAGAAGATTTGAAGCCAGTGATCACAAAAATAACAATAAATAAGAAAATTGAAGATGTAGAGACTGTCGAAGTAAAGGAAGAAAAAGCCGTTGAAACAATCGGAGAAGATAAAGTGATAGAAGAGGTACTTGATGAAGATTCAACCGAAATGGAAATTGTCGAAATTCAATCTTCACCGGCTGTTCTTCAATCTCTTGACGAAAACGAATCTGTTGCTACTGAGACTACTTATGTCGAAGAAAAGACTAATGCCGAAGAGATTGAGCTTGAAAGTCTTGAAAGTGCTCTGGAAAAATTGAATGAAAAAAGTTTTGAAATCATTGACTCAACAGAATCAACAAATCAAATGGAAGAAAGAGTATCGGAAATGACTGAACTCGAGATTGAACCAATGACTACTATCGAAGAACAAACTGAACCGTCTACTTTCAATTCTGGAACAACTGGTGGAGCCTTGATGTCGCGAACAAGAACTGAATCAGAAGTTGTTCGTGAAGACTGTTCTGATTGGGCAAATTCGCCATGTATGAAATTGAAAGTAGGTTATTATTTTGGATTATAATAACGTCCTATGGATTCGAATTCGACCAAGCTTCGGTTCACCCTACCGGGTAAGGCTTACCCCATTTTTTAGAATACTCCAGTTGATAGTCCACTGGCCGCACGTAAAGTGAAAGATACTCCAGTGAGCTCAGTTCCCGAAGATGGTCCACCTGAGAAGAAAAAAGGAACTCGTCAACGTCCAAGTGAAATAAAATCAAAGCCAAGAAAGAGTTTCCGAGGAAGAATTGCTGATTCGATTGAAGACGAGGATCGAGAATCCACAACGACTTCACCAGACTCAGCAAAGGATGGTGCTTTAGTCAATGGTGCTTCAAGTGGTACCGCCTCTAGTAGTGGAAAACGCAAAAAACAAAGATCGAGAAAGACAGCAGATAAAAGGGCAAAAAATGGAGCAAAGAGAAATCATAAAAGTTCCGCTGAATCATCAAAAGGGAAAACCGACTCAACGGGAATAAATGATACATCATCCGATTCTGGAACACATACTGACGATAATACCGAAACATATGTTGAAATCTCTGGTTTTCCAACGGTAACTTTATTCTAAAATGGTGAGAATGTTGAAATTGATATATTTTAGCAACTAATCGGCGCGCTTATTGGTAAAAACGGTTCAAATATCAAAAAGCTCCAAACAGATTCCCAATGCAAAATAATTGTGAAAAACTACCCAGTCGAATCCGGAGAGCAATATGTCTCGATTGAAGGTAAAAACATCAGTTTTTTCAAAATTGTATCTGAAATATAATACTCGACATTCAGGAACTGGTAAAAATGTAAGAAAGGCAGTTTCAATATTGAAAAAGAAATTTCCTGATTTGAATTTGGCCGATGTCAATAATCCAGCCCAAAGTGAATCATATCCAGAGATTCCACAGGTTTGAGTCACTAAATATATCTTATATAATTGCTATTACATTGCTATTATATATTATATTTTTAGGATTATAACGAGCCATACAATTATAATGAATATTGGCCTGGTTCCGTCAATAATAACGTAAGTTTGAAGTTATTTCTTATTGAGCCTTATAAGACATTTCTTGAAAATGATCGTTTAGATATTACAAGTTGACTTGGCAGAAGGTGTCCCAGTTGAAGTCCGAGTCACTGCCTACAGCCCAGAATTTCCAAGCTTATGGTTACAGCCTTATACTCATCCATCCCACGAAAAATTCCCACGCCTTGAAGCCAAGTAAGAATAAACCAATTCTGGTAGATTTATAATTTTTCTCTAAAGTATGAGCGATTTCTATTCAATGGATAAGACCGAATCAATTCTGACTAACTATCTTATGATTGGTGACTTTGCAGTTTGTCTCCATCATGCCCCAGACGAAATAACTGGACAAGAGTTACCTAAATGGTACCGAATCCAGGTAAATAATTATTCTAGGTAAACCCATATTCTAATGGTAACCCTTATTTTCTAGATTATCCAATATCCTGACGACAATCATGTTACAGTTCTTTATGTTGATTTTGGTGGTTATGCCACAGTGCCTATTGAAATGATCAGAAAGCTTGTGTAAGTGCATTTAGATTTTAAAATTTTAGTCGTCTCGCATCGTTTACCATTATTCTTACAATTCAGGCCAAAATTTCATCCTACATTCTCGCAGTGTCTCTTCCAAGCAATTTGTGTTACTCTCGATGACGTAATTCCCGTCGAAAATGCCACATCTGAATATATTACCGAAGCTGGAGTTTATCTTCATGATATTATTGCAAAAGCACCACAAAATTCAATTGAGGTAAGAACAGCTTTTCATTTCGTATCGATTTCATTTTTATGGAATTTTAGGCAACGGTGAATCCTGATGCAGTTCATAATCCAACCATTGATCCAAATGTCCCACGAGTGGTTTTAAAATATCGAAATGAGCTTGGCGAACAAATCTCTATAAACGATATTTTAAAAGACAAATGTTCAATTCTGGAACCGAAACTGAATTTATAGGGGCGTGACCGTTACAAAACTGTAATTTAAGACTTCGAAAAAACACAATAGTGCCCTTGACCTGCAATTGAGATGTAAATTATTCCTCTATCTTGGACTTCCTTATTCCGATAAACTGGATTTTTGTATATATTATTAGTATAATAGGACCAATAATACTGACAATAATACAGGCGAACTGCCCCCATTTTCTACTTTACAGTGACTTGCCAACAATTGAGAAACCTAGCCCAAAATAAAAATCATGGCCAGTTTCACATTACGGATTTTGAATTCAGGCTCGATCAAGATCATTTTTGAAATTAATTGAGCCAGAAATAAAAATCCGTATTCTGAAACTAAATTGCCATAATTTCAATCCCGAGTCTAATCAGAAGGCTGGAATTTTCCAAATGTGCGAAATAACTGTACTTAATATGCTTCCCCTGGTAATATGTGCCATTTAAATATTACCTACTGTGTGTGCTAAAGTTCACATTTATTGTTAGTCATATCACGCCCATGACTCATCAATTGTGACTCAATGGGTTTACTCATAGCTTGAATTAGGAAACCCCGTTTGCTGCTTAATATTATACTGTGATAATAATGCAGAACCTGTTCGGGACTGGTCCTGGGACTGGTTCTAGCTGGCACGACAGAAGCGACAATCAACTCCCAAATGTTCAGAAGGTCCAATTTTGTGATGGATTGAATCTTTTTTGGATTCTCTTATTTATTTATTAAGTCCTTTTGGTGCAAATAAACTATTTCGCATTGAAAAATTGGTTTGAAATTGCAACGAATTTCTTCATCGTGGTGGTAAAGACCATGGTCCACCAATAACCGTACAGTTGCTGTTCGGTTCGTGGGGTACCCTTTGTCCGAAAAAATAGAGCGCTCACACCCACACTCGCTTGGACAGAGCCACCACGAACTACATAAAATTTGAAGAACACTGCGCTTTTACTGGTGTGTAACTTTATTTTAGCTTTTTACAGATTTCTCGCAATAACTACAGTCAGGCAGTGTTGAGAGTACATTTAAGCATATCTAACTTCATTTGCTTTCTGACCAGATCACGTGTCTTTCGTCTGGATTCGGTTTCCAAGTTTGCAATTTTGAGTTGTGAATAATAATTGGCCTCTTCGAGCTCATCAATGATATTCTTGAGTTTTTGAATTTCCTTACGCTGCTTCTCTGACCGATCTAACAGATTGTCCAGGGCAAGCTTGAATTTGCTTTCTTTCAATTTCAGAAATTTGTTTTCTGATTCCAAGTTCTTTATCATGGTAGATTGGTTGTCAGTGGCTTCTTCCAATTTATTCACTTGTTCTTTGTATATTTTTGACCATTCGACAATTCTCATCAAAAGAATTCGAATGAAGCAAAGAAGAAAGTAAATCATGGTTTCCATACAATTCATGACTTCGGATACAGAAGTGTTCATCTATGAAAATTATTTTTATTCTCAATTTTTCTGGATATTTATCGTTTATCAGGCTTATTCAAAGCTGAAGGGGAAATGTTTTTATTGTGATGAAATGTCAATGGAAAGGAGGTTTTATGGCATAGATCACTCTAGCGCCGAAAAGGTATTTGGGTCATTCATACATTTGATTGCACATTCGGTTTGCTCCGTAGCGCCGTTGGTGATGGGAAAGCTTTGATGATTCAATTCTTAATGAGTGTTCAACAGAGCGCGGAAATAATTTATTTCAAAGGATCAATAAATAAGCCCACATAATATGTGACATATAAGACTGGTTCCCACATAGAGAAACCACAGCTGTACCTTTGAAATGATAATAGCCAAGCCCTGTGACACGAATTGTTTGTCATATTATATGACTCATAAGTTGTATGGGATGTAGCATTGAAATCTGCACCTTTGATTTGGATTCTGGCTAAATGAGTCATTTGTGCGATAACATTGGGCAATTCGGACGCTTCATGAGTGAATTGGTAATATATTTTTTCTGACTTTGATGAATCATTGTGAGTCACCATATACAGTGTAGTAAAACAGATGAGTATTTCAACGATGAAATTGAGAATCAAACGATCTCAATTTTATTTATTGGGAAGAAATTATCATTCAGTATCAAAATTGCAAATACCACTTGTCGACCAGAGGTTACACACTTATTTATTTGGGGAGAAGGAAGCAGAAATATCAGAGAATAAAGCCAGGGGTCGAATTGAAAGACTGTTTTAACACGTTAGATGAGACTGTAAGGTTGACAGACTGCTGGGTGACATTCAATCATTTGGGATTTCATGGGCCACGTGGTTTCAATTGAGGATAGTCCGTCGCAGTCTGTAGACCCCTGATTAAAGTTAAACATGCCCTTGAAGAACTTAAGCGTCTGAAAATTAAAGTTGAACCGTCCGATGAGCTTGAACCTCTTAGAATTAATCTCCCGAAACTTTTGAATCATGATATTATCAAACATTCAAATGAATTTGCCAGCAAAGAGATACTTCCGTTAATAAAAAGTGTCGAGTGGGCCACTTCTGGTCAAATTCCGCCTCAGCCGCTTTCCTGGGCACGTAAACGTACTGGATGGACAAAATATATCCATACTGGCGAACATATTCAAGTAGAACATCCGGACTGTTCGGCCATTGTACTTGACACTGAAAATTGTGTTGATATTGGTCATGTTCCTATTATAGCAGTGGCTGTTTCCGATAAAAACTGGTACTCATGGCTCAATCCAAATATTTTCAATTCTGAATTTTTACCTAATAATCGTCAACTCACCGAGAAGAACCTTATACCAATTGGGCGGAATAAAATTGTCATAGTTAAGGTGTCCGCGAATTTCAAGCTTTTGTAGGTACCACATGAATTACACTCCTGGACCATTTTTTTAGTAGAATTTTACACCACCGATTGTGAATGTGAACATTAGAAAATATGAAGATTTTATCTGACCCAAAAATTTGGTCCAGGGGTGTACCTGTAAGCATTTCAAGGATGGTAAAGTGGGGGCCTCTTGCCAATAGTTGTTCGGTTCGAATTCCGCAGTAGTAAAGAGAGGACGATTACCGGGAAGACGCACCCCACTTTAGCGTAACATCTAGCGTTATATCTTGTGTACACCCGTTTGATAGGCCATAATGTCAGTTTTGATCGATCAAAAATAGCCGAGGAGTATAACGAAATCGAAAGTGGAAACATATTTCTTGATACAATGTCGCTGCATATTTCAACACATGGAATGACCACTGATCAAAGAGTACAATACAAAATGAAATCGGAAAACAAGTATCAATTTCTAGTTGACAAGTGGAAAAGACACTCGTCACTTAACAACCTGGCCGATTGTCTGCGATTTTACTGCCCACAGGCAACGCCTATTGATAAAAGCATAAGAAATATATTTGTTACAGCGAAGAAAGAAGAATTTGAAGAAAAAATTGTTAAAGATTTGAACAATTTGATCGCTTATTGTGCAGGAAACGTTAACGGAATATAAATGAATTACAAATTGTAAAGTGGGGTGTGTCTTGTCGAGGTGGATTTCAGACCAAATAACCATCGAGATGGGCTCCCTTTTTAACCAGTGTCCCATTTTTATAAATGTTAAAACATGTTTCAAATTAACCCATTTAAAGGCGATGTCAAAGCTACAGCAAAAGTTTTTAGCAAAGTATTTCCTCTATATTGCGATCAATATGAATCTCCAATATCTTTTTATGGGTCCTTGATTATGGGGAAAACAAAACTATTTGTAGACAAGGAATTATTTCACGATTACGTGGATAGGCTTGATTTCAAATATAATTTATGATTTCACATTAGAGTGACCCACTTTACATGAATAAACATACGTCACTCTCAAGTCACTCTAATGTGTGCAAGTTCAAAACCTTGTGGGCCATTCTAATTTTTTACCCCCTATTTAATACTATATTATAATCGGTATACAACTTAAAATACGTTTATATTAAATCGAAAAAGCCAAAATGAAATTTTCGATTCAAATGTTAAGAAAATGAATGAAAAACTTGCCGACCTAGCTGACGAAGTTTTTGAGAAGTATAAAACTGAATGGTTTACAATTATTGAGGAAAGTAACTCGTTGAAGACTGGTTCTTGGAACAAAGACGATTTTCATTCACAACTTGATTGGACTCCAGCAACAAAACGAAATCCTTTACCGACATGGTATAAATCATTGTTAAAACGAAAACGAAATACCAGTTCTGATGGCCAAGAAGTTATCTCACACAATCTAGAAATAACATTTTCAAACCGAAAAGCACCAACGTTATTACGAATAAAATATCTCGATAATCCCTTGGTCCACGATAAAAAACTTGGATTTGGCTGGAAAAATAAAGTGGGCAAATTTGAAAAAATGGTACGAACAGATGGAGCGAAAACGTCCGTTTCAACAGTACTCAGCAAGGCATATTTACCAATGATTCAATCAGGCAAAATTTATTCTGAATGTGTCTATTGTCAAAAGTTATTAGAATTTTATGTCAGTCATGTTAATGCTGGTCTATATTGGAGGGCCTACAAGGGACGAATTCAAGACTTGATGATCGTTAATAATAGCTCTCAGGAAATCATTTTACCGCGTAGTGTAGTTCATGGGACGGTTACGAGGCGGTCAAAAGATTCATTTTTTGTTGTTGGTAAACAAGGTGGCAGCGCTAATACAATTGGTGTTGATCAATACAAGACTTTTGTTGCACCCAAAGGAAAATGTTATGTTTCTGCAGATGTAGATTCACAAGAGATGTGGATAGCTGCATTATTGGCTGATAAACAGGCTGCCTCAGAAATTGCCGGATTCACACCAATCAGCTTCATGGTCTGTAACGGCAGTAAAGATGCTGGTACTGATGTACATACTGTTACTGCATCTAATATTGGCATCGATCGGAATGAAGCCAAAATTTTAAATTATGCTCGTTTGTACATGTGCGGACTGAAGAAAGCAGAAGAGAATATTGGCGGAGAAAACAGTTATGAAAAAGCAAAAGAAATGTGGGAACTAACCAAAGGCAAAAAAACGTTGAAACTCCCAAACGATGTGGCCGATTGGTTGGTTGATGTTTTGAGCCGGGTCGAAAAATTAGATCTCGACGAGTTCCACGTCAAAAAGTTTTTGACTTGTGCAACAAAATATTTGAGTGCTGGAGATGAAAGTGGATTGAAATTAAGTGATCTTTATACAATTCATTCAGCGATAAAAAGGGATAACAAGGCTAACAGTTTAAGGACCAGGGCTACACCACACGCTATTCATCGTCATTCGATACAGTGTAGTGCGAAATTTTGTCGCTTTTTAGTATGCCTGAAAATCGTCAAATACGTAAAAGTTTGGTCGAGTTTTTATTGATTGTCTTGAAAAAAAGTTCGTGAAAAATTGAGAAATACGACAAAGTTCGGCATGACAAAGTTTCGCACTAAACTGTATGTAAATCATATTATGTGTTCTCATTTTAAATGATTTCGGTCCATGAAGCCCAGTTTAGATCGAAATACTCGTCTGCAGAAATGATGAAAATGGTGACTTATATAAATGGTATTGAGGCAGAGTTTTTCAATTTTGTTGAACGAAGCTGCAGTCAGTCACCGTCTATCCTTCCTGTCCTTGCTGGCAAATCACTAAAAAATCTGACTCGAGAATATTGCAATGATTCTTTTATAACAACAAGGTCAAACTGGATTGTTCAGTCATCAGCTGTTGATTTTCTTCATATCTTTCTCACTGTTATGGAATATCTTATACAATCAAATGATATAAATGCCCAGTTTTCACTTTCGATACATGATCAAATTAAATATATATCCTCTATAGAAGATCGGTATAGAACAGCATTAGCTTTTCAAATAGCACATCTTATCACACGAGCACACTTCTCCAAAGCATGTGGTGTTTATGAACTACCTTTCAACTGTGCATTTTTCTCGTCAGGTACAGAAATGGTACCAAGAGATTATGAATGACCTTATATTTAGTCGAAATCGATTCTACAATTCGGAAAAATGTAAACGATTCTAGTGGAATGTTCAACAGACTTTCAGCTGGCGAGGAGCTTAATATTTATGATATTCTGAAACATGTCGATTCACTTTAATTCAACTGACCTCTTGTTAAACTTTCAAATAAAAGAAATTAAACAATATGATCAGACGTCTGGGATTTATTAGTAAATGGGCCTTTCAGAATTGAAAGAAATTATTTCAAATGAATTTTTGAAGATTGTTCGGGAATCTAACTGCAATGATCTGAATGATTCGTTTTAAGTATAATTTTTTCTACCATTGATCGTTTTAAAAGTTCCAACTTACATTTTTTATCAAGAAAGCCCATTGAATTCAATTTGAGTGCGCTATATTTTCCTGTTGGCCCAACATGTACCCATCTGTAGACCCCATCCCAGTGCTTTTTAGTTTTGCATTTGATATTTGGAGTGAATTTTCCAGTTTTTGATTTTTCTCCTATAACTTTTGTACCACTTGCACAAACGATACCAGACTAAATTTTCTATAATGATTTGTGAAATAACATTTTGAAATGCTCACCTTATTCGAATCATAAAAAGTTGTAGCAGAAAATTCTGGCATGAAAGCTGGAAGAGGGCCGCATTCAATTGCTGGGTTCGTCACAATTCTTTCAGGCTTGCATAAATGTCGACGGCTGATTTTGCGTGGTACTGAGTGAAATGCCGCAAAAAATGCATCTTTTACGGCGCCCGTATCTTATCATAAGATTATAATTTTATCCTCAGATACCGTTTCATAAGATACGGTTTCGAATCATATTTTTGGTGAATTACCTTTGATGCGATTCCAAAAGTAGAAAGTTTCTCCTCTTTTTTCACTCAAGGTGCATATGAAATTTTTATCTTCGATGTAATTGAAGCATCCATTTCTGCTTTCTGATGGAGTACCACAATGGGATGGACATGATCGCGTTATCAGCTGACCAACGGTATATCTCTCGCCAATAGTTCCGTTGAAAAGAGCATAATCTTGATTAGTCAGCTTATTAGCAGGCCAAATACATCCTGGTTCAGTCGGAGATGGTTCCGGTGGTGCTAAAATACCATTCAAATGTTAATTGGAATTCATATAATTTTTTTAATCTGTCGATTTAACTTTTGAAAATGTGTGTCTTATGTCTCTGATCCGGCTTTGGAACGACCAAAAATCTTTCGAACCATTGCCCATATAAATTTGATATTATATCAATGATATAATATAACTTTATATAGCCCATATCATTTAACTTATATGATATTCGGTATTGTGATGAAAATTTCAAGCAGATAAAACGTATATAAAATATCACGAAATATCTGACTGAATGAATATTTGATGTTTACGCTGATATTTATACTGAAATTATGCTTGATTATGTAAACTAGTTTATGCTTATCATATTGTATATGCTGATACTTATTTATTATTTTAACTTGATAAAATCAAAATTTCCGCAAAAATTTATGTTTTTGGCGGACTCACCATAGAATATCTAGTTGAAAGTAGTTAAGAAAAAATATCTAAGCTGGAAGTCGTTCAAACTCCGGCCCTGAAGCAAACCAACATAGTGTTTTAATAGAGGTATAGAGTTCGGTTACATATAAAATTCGGAAACGTAAAAAAGTTGATTCGTTTACTATTACGTGATTTGTATTACAACTGTAAAGACTATATTCAAACGGAAATATTTCTGAACATTCGAACCGCACCAAAGTGACCTGTGGCTTTGTCAGACAATCAAATCCAAAGAAAGAATGAATTGTATATCTGAATGAATATTTTGACATGTAGAAACAAAGCAGCTCTTCTATTGATTTGGTAATCAAAACGTCTAAAAAAAGAGATTTCATTTTTAAAAGTTAAAATCAAATTTTTGAAAAGGTTTGTTTTATTTCTGATTATTTGAAGGAACTGAATTAAATTAAGTTTTTGAACACTTATTTGCTTAAAAATACTGTAGGGAACATTTGCCCTTCCCGATTCCAAGCAAAACAGTGTATAATTCTATACTATATAATATATCATTTTTACCTGAAAAAATGAGATCAATTTAATATAAGAGCAAATGGTAAATTATCGTTGTCTTGAAGACTACGAAGTGATATTTCAAAATACTTAACCCAACCAGTTTGTTGGTCTATAGTAGACTCTATACAAAAATTCGTAGTATTCAGAACTGGCATAAATTTTATGCTGATCGAAAATTCAGGACTATTACATAGTTTATTACATAGGACTATTACATAGTTTTTGTTAATGGATTTTTACAATTCAGTGACCGGAAAGTCTTCATTAGTTCGTCTTCTTACAGCAGGCTCTTCGCACTGTTCGCACAACTCGAACTGTTCGTACTGTTCGCACAACTCGAACTGTTCGCACTATTCGATGTTTTGAAAAAAGGTGTTCGCTGTTCGCACTGTTCGGTGGACCCTGCAACAGGGTGTGTTTGAAACGTAGTGACTTATCATGACTTATCTGATATTTAACCCTTAGGCGGTAAAGAAGTACTAACTGAGGAGATTCAGTAAGTAATGTGATAATAATTGCTGTAAGATAATCTCCCAAAAGGAAAATAACCACTTGACGTTCAAGATTTTGGCGGACATGAGAAACGCCACGAATAGAGAAAATAATTTTCGAAAAATGCTAAACCATCTTTAAATAAGGATTAAATTTATAATTTAATTATTACCATAATTTTAAACAAGAAAAATCAGTATTTTAGGGATTTCGGGGTTAATTTCGGAAGATTTATGGTTATATTAAATCCTTAAAAGGTTATATTAATCGTACTTGAGTTATATTAATTATTTGGTCTTAATTTGAACTTGGCCCGAATTCTATTGATTTAGTGACCAAAACTTGGAATAAACTCAGAAAATACACTTTATTTTGCAATAATATTACTTTTTTTAGCCATATTCACAGATAATTACAGATATTAACTTAGACTGATATTGTTTGATGACGTAAGAAAAAGCTGAAAGTGAAAAGTGATGAATTTTGACATCGCCTGGAGGTTAAAAGACGTCATTCACGAGGAAATTATGGAACACTCTTACAGAGAATCACGTAGATCATGAGTAACTGAAGAGATTTATATCTTGAAGAAACGACTTTTATATCGCGGGCACTGATTTTCCAATAAGACGGTATTGAAGTTTATATGGAACGATCAGGAGCCGGCTTGGTGGTGAACTTGGTGGTGAACTAGGGGGCGGCGGATGAAAAAATGAAGTTTTAGAGAAATTTACGCATCTAAGCATATGATCAAGCATATATTAAACCGGGTGGTGAACGGTTCACCACCATGAAACCGTTAATCGTTAAAAACCCACAAGAAAGCAAATGACAGTAGTTCTTTGTGGATCTCATTAATTCTAGAGATCATTCTAGAGATTATAGAAACCATTTCCTAAGAAGTTTACCTGTGGGTCGAGCATAGGGTCAACGAGGTCATTTACGCAGGGTCAACGCGAAAAGATATTTTTATGGTTTTTCAAGGCCAAACATCTTTGAACATAGTGGTGAACAGAGTCTCTTAAAAAGTATGTTTTAACGAAACTTTATGACGTAGTATAAATGCGTTCGAGTCGCCCAGGAATACAAACACAAGCTAAAAAGTGAAAACTCAATACCTAGTTTACCACAAACCAGTAAGTAAATTGTAGTGAATCGGTTATATAACTTATATTTGAACGAGTTAACGTTGAAGAGTGAGGATTTATTAAACTAACCGAACTTTGATTTTGAACCAGGAAATCACGTGATATTCAAGAGTATACAATTTGTGACCCCGTTCTTAATTCGGATTTTGCGTCACGTGACCTGGCAGAGACTAGAACTGACTAGTATTTGAGAGTTTTGTTTATTCTATGCACTAGGAGGAAACTAAACTTGACGCCAAAATTTTCAGACAGGCGAAAGCGAAAAATGACGAATTCGAAAGCCGACGAAGAAATGTAAGTTTTTTTATTTGTAAGCCCTACACATAGAACCTTTTTCCGATCCACAGCCTTTTATAAGACAGAAAAATGATAAAAAGACTTACCAGTGGTAAGTTACCAGTCAGAAATAAAGATTTTCCTTCATAAAAACCGATTTAAATTATTTTAGATTAGGGGTTGTAGACATGTAATGTAGGAAATGTTTAGCCTGCAAACAGATTCCGCTATTGTTATTCTGAAAGGTTTTCGAATTAGCATAAGCAATCATTAGTTGAATTAACTGACTTCTGAAAAAGTGTTAATCCAGACATCGAATAGCCCTCAACTAGATATCTGGGTACAAAATTTCATAATTTTAAGATTGTAGACTTTACGTGAATTCAATCAAAGCGCACGCGTCTTTGTCAAAATATGTATGATTCGTATACTGCATATAGTAAACAGTAGGGGAGATTTAATGATTTGGGATTTCAAGGGGCCTTCAACTCCTGCCGGTCAGGGACTATGTCACATAGTCTATGTGGTTTAAAAAGAGGACGATCCGTCTTTGTTAATTCACGTGTCAAAAGTTTGGCGACTTCTTGTGTCGGGGAATTAGACTAATGAGAAGTCGGAAGTTAAAACCTGTATTTTTGGTGTAATCCAGTGAGCAACGCAAGCGTATCCTTTTTTGAAACCACATGGTCCCTGACAGAAAAACATGAAAAACAAAAAATCATTGAATCTCTCCCAGCAGTTTGGATGAGCTTTCCGCGGATTTTGGCAAAAAAAATTGAAGATGAGCATTTGGAGCAGTTTGAACTAGTTGAAGTGCTCAGTTAATTCATTGCGCAATTATCATATTCCTAGTATGGTTATTGTGGGAGCAGTAAAGTTTGTCTTTGGCCATTAAACGAGTTCAAAATTCTCAGGCTTATAAAAAGACATTTTATGTTCTATAAATTGAATTTAACATTTCATTTTAGATTTTGTAAAGATTGTTAAAGTCTTTAGTGCAATATAAATACCTATAATTATAATTTAACTGCCGACTACCGTGTCGAAAGTAATGTTTTTACGTAATCTCAATATTTAACTTACGTTTTGACCTCGATATAAACTTCCAACATCCAATAGACGGCATCTAGACCTGATCAAGCCTACTGAAACCTGTTCTAGAGTCACCCAGTCAGCGGCTTTGCTTTCTGAAATTCCAGAAAAGGAACCATTAGAGCCAGAAAATGTTGAACTGGTGGATACTGCAAACGGAGAAGTTAACGCCGAAAAGGCACGAGAAGCGCTCGGTTACAAAGAAGAAGGAAATGCAGGATTTGCACTTTCTGTTTTCAATTTAATGAATGCCATTTTGGGATCTGGTATTCTCGGTTTATCATATGCTATGGCGCAACTTGGTATTCTGGGTTTCTTGTAAGTTTTAAATTAACTTTTAATAATTTTCTTCGGGAATAATGATTCATGAGTAACTGAGTCAATTTCAGTCTAAAACGACCCGAAATTCAGTTTTTAAAATTCAGGATAGTTTGCAGTGCAGTTGCATTACTTGCATTCTTTGCCATTCATCTACTTCTAAAACTGTGTGCACAGACTGGGGTGAAATCATACGAACGACTTGGATTTAGAGCATATGGTACACCTGGAAAGGTTTTTTAACATGATCTACAAGCTAAATTCACACTTTATTTTCAAGATAGCAGCAGCGGGATGCATTTTAATGCAAAATATTGGTGCTATGTCTTCCTACATGTTCATTATAAAAAATCAGTTACCATCTGTCTTGTGGACGATGATGTGCCCTTTGGACGAAAATGGACAGACCACGTGCCCAGATCTAAATTCACCCGATATTCCATGGTACTTTAATGGAAATTATGTTGTCATCCTTATTGTTTGCGTTGTTGTCATCCCACTTGCGTCATTGAAAAGCATCGAATTTCTTGGTTATACTTCAGGTAATTATTTCAGTCACACATTAGAGTGGAACACCTGGTGTAGAACTTGCACTTATCAGAGTGGAACACTTTCATATGAATTTTTCCTCGCTAATGTGTCACCCCTTATATTCCAACTCCAAATAAGGAGCTAGCCTAATGAATCTAGAACCAATCCGTGTACAAATGTTTACTTGAATCGGTACTAAATAAAAGCCTATTTACTTTATCGTAAAGTCTTTACATAAGTTATGTAACATAACTTAAAGTTAGTGCCCTATTAACTCTTTGAACTTATTATCAAAAATCTTTTGTAGGATTTTCAATCGGTTGTATGGTCTTCTTTACAATCATTATCGTTACAAAATACTTTTTGGGAATTGAACAGTGTCCACTTTTTGACAATGGAGTTGCAAACGGAACAGCAGGTGTATGGGATGCCTTTGAAGCCAAAGATGGCACAAATCCTAATTCATTACGTGATGACTATCTCAGGAATGTTTTAATTGCAATTTCAATTTGCGCAGTATAGAGACGACGACCATCGGCAAGCCGCACCCCACTTTATAATCAAATTTAAAACCAATGAAGCCCATTCGGTGCCAATAATCTGATCAATGGACCATACGTTAATGGTACCCAAGCTGTTGCTGGTCACATCTCTGAGACATGTTCGAGCAGTTATCGATTGCCCGAACCATATTGCAATACGGAAGAACAAGTCTGTGAGACTGGAATGTTCATAATCAACGCAAAGGTAAAATTGATACTATTTCAATATCCGGTATTTACTGACTCGATTAAGACTGTTTATGCTATGCCAACAATGACCTTCAGTTTCGTTTGTCATACTGCTGTGTTGCCAATTTTTGCTGAACTGAAAAGGTAAGCACTTAAGTTCACTGTTTGAAAATTTAAACGGGAGCTCCAACTGTTCGGTTTCGACTTTTTTCGATCCTAAATTCGATACTCTGCTTCCGGTTCTCACCTCTGGTGCACTCTCATAAAAATATCTAATATTGATGTTATATAAATTATATATTTTAGTGGTGATCCAAAAGAAATGAAAAAAATAGCTTTGACTTCAATCGCATCGTGTTTCTTCCTTTACTTTGTTGCCTCGGTTTTTGGATACATGACATTTTACAATTATGTCCAGTCTGATCTTCTCCTTACTTACAATCATTCCGATCCAAGAAACGCCCTTACCCTTGTTGTCCGTGTCTGTGTCCTCATTGGAGTAATGCTAACACTCCCACTCACACATTATCCAGTATGTTATAAAAGTCTTACTTTATATTGAAAATTATAATAACTTCATTTAGGCACGGAAAGCTGTAAATTTTTTATTATTCCCCCAAGCTGATTTCGCATGGAAACGTCACATCGGAATCATGTGCTGCTTGTTGACACTTTGCGTTACTCTGGTCATTGCTGTTCCAGATATTAAAGAAATTTTCGGCTTTGTTGGTAAGTGAAATTTAAATTTATGATTCACTCGAAAGAAATCTAAGAAAATGACATAATTTTTTTGTAGGTGCTTCTGCATCTGGTGCCTTGATGATGATCCTTCCACCCTTATTTTACCTCAAAATCAACAATGAACCACTGAAAGGAAACAAACAAAAACAGATCGCTTTAGCATTTCTTATTTTTGGAATTGCTTTCAGTACGATGACCTTAGGAATTATGGTCTTTGCCAAATTGTCGGGATGATCAACTCGTTGTCAATCCATGAAATGCTTCGAAGCAGTACATTGTGAATTAATTTGCCAAACATTTTTCTGTATCAAACGGTTTTTAAACTGATTCAAACCTCTCGTGGCGCCAACGGATATAACGAATGCGCGATTGCTTTTACACTGTAGAACCTGTTAATCTGCCTGTATTTTGGCACGCTCTCTAGCGACAAGAAAATAAACTGAATGCAACACACAGTTAATGAAAACAAATGTTAAATACGAATGTTTATTCAGTTCGTTATTTAAAAACTTGGAAAGTTCAATCTTGGTCAGATTTGAAACTAGTATTAACATAGAAATTGGTCCATATTGATGTCCAACTTTAGGATGGACCTCGGATCCGTCAAAATAAAGTACTAACAACAGTTAAACGTATTACGTCATAGAATTATCGCAAGCTGTTACGGAAAAAAATATCCACGGGTTTTGAAAAGGTACGGTTCGTCATGAGTCCTACGAAAAGGGGTGGACCTCAGATCCGTGAAACTGGTCAAATATTAAATCACTGATTTTATCAGGATTGGGACTTAAAACTATATTTTTCAAAACTACCAATAGTACTTGGTTTTCGGCATTATTAAATTATTTTTTCTTTATATGGTTCGTCATGAGTCCTACACTAAAGTGGACCTCAGATCCATTATATAATTTTAAATTCGAAGTAAAGCATCGAAACGTCATACGACAAGAAGTAAGTCGAATTTAATAGTCCGTCCCGAGTCTGACATATGGTCGCAAAGACGTGTTGGTAAAACGGTTCGTCATGAGTCAATTAAAGACCTCAGATCCGTTCAATTAGTCTACTGATATAATAAGGTTCATGTTCTGATAAGACAACGGTTCATCATGACCCATAAATTCGTCTCAGATCAGGAATTGAACCAGTTACTTTTCGAATACCCTGATTTTAAAAAACATATCACAGTTCGTCATGAGTCCGATAAAATCATGGACCTCAGATTCGTGAAACTTCGAGATTTAATCGGATAATTGGTAATAACTATTGAAAATATAATGTTCATTCGGTTCGTCATGAGCCCGTTTTGAAGATGGACCTCAGACCCATATATCGATATTTTCAGTCAAATCTCTGACGTCATAAAATATTACGCAACATGGAAATAATAAGTTGCCGATATGTTTGGTTCTTCATTAGTCCTTTTGATTTGGAATGCTTTCATTTCGCCTATCAAATAGCATTTTCTACAGAGACGATACTTATTGTCAGTCATATTAATAACGTCATAAACGGCAAAATTCATAAAATCATAAGAGCCTCAGCCGATTTCATAAATCATTTGCGAGTTCAAGTTTCATTGAACTTTTGAAAGGTGATCAAAATGCCAAACGTCATCAGAGGCTGTCCTCGGTTTTTCAACGTCATGATCACCTTCTATTTTGCATACTATTAAAATAGTTCTCAGCCTTAATAATGCATCAATATGGGCTTCATAGGCAAGAAAATATACATTTAGTGACATGTGTCAAGATTACAAAAGTCCGTCATGAGCCAACTTTGGAAGGCCTCAGGTCTATTGTTTATATATACAAGAAGTGATTAGATAATTGGTTAAATATGGGTTAAACAAAGACAAATAAATACTTATTTTTAAGGCCGCCATTCCTCCGGAAGCCAGACTGGAAATGCAGCATACACCTCATACCAATCGTGCGCTGCTTGTAACAATACAAGTTCTTCTCGGGTCACCCCGGTGATTTGTTTTGAAACGGTGACGGATTCTGCGTGAATTGTTCCGTCTTCACAGACAGTTTGGAAAATAGTGTTATCGAGCGCAAGCAATTCAGTGTAGTTTGCAGCCTAAACAAATATTAAAATTCATCATTTGATTTTTTATTCTACTAACGTGATAAACTTCGTTGGTCATCAAAAATAAATTTGGCGAATAAAATGCAAATTCTCCAAAGAATCCAAGGGCAATAACACGGACTCCTTGTGCTTTCATTTCATCAAATAACGCAAACATATTTTCTGTGGAGCCTGAGTGGAATCCATCGGTGATTAAAATCATTATCTTAAATTGAATGTTAGGCAAAATATCATCTTACATCTAGATCATCTTACATCTTGAACATTATCGGTTGTGTCAATGTCACTATATGCGGTTGAGATACCAGCTGTGATATTCGTATAACTACCCTGCCAATCTGAAGAAATTGATTAAAATGGCTTTTAGAATAATATCTTGCAATAGCCAAAATAACTTACTGATATTATTTGTCGCATCTGCAATTTGGAATTGATTATAAAATCCCATTGGAAGATCTAGCACACCAACTTCAGAAAACGTCGTCAATTGCAATTGTACTTGATTGACAGTATCGTACATGTCAGCAAGGTTTTGCATAAAGTTGTAAATCGTTGTATCTTTGTCAGGTGTTGTTCCAAGTGAGCCGGATACATCCACTAATATAGATAAATCGAGACGTCCATTGTTTGTTGCTGGACAAGACTCTGTACAATTTTCGCCTTGGAAGCCAAAGTTACATGCACAATCGTAAACTTCTGTTGTCAACTCAACACATGTTCCGTTTGGTGCGCATGGATCATTGGGTCTGCAAACACCAGGGAAATTGTATTCACAGAATTCCCCAGCAAATCCATTCACACAAGCGCAGTCACAAGCGGCAGAAGTTGTGTTGTAATTAGCTGTTCCACCGTTTAAACAAATATGAGCACTACATGGCTCATTTTCACAATTTATGCCGAAGTAACCATTGACACATGTGCAAACGTAGACTGCTGTAGCACCAGAGGTATCAACAGCACATGTGCCTCCGTTTTGACATGGTGCACTTGTACAAGGATCGATTTCGCAATCAGTTCCAGAGTATCCTGCAGGACAGGTGCAGACATACGTTCCATCAGCTTGGTCAGCGCACGTTCCACTGTTTTGACATGGAGTACTACTGCATGGCGTAATTTCACAGTTTGTTCCAGAATATCCTGTTGGACAAGTACATATAAAGGTACCGTCAGCTTGATCAGCGCAAGTACCACTATTTAGACAAGGAGTACTGCTGCATGGTGTTATTTCGCAATTAGTACCTGTGTATCCAGTTGGACATGTGCAAACGTACGTTCCATCGGCTTGATCGGCACATGCACCACTGTTCAGACAAGGTGCTGACGAGCATGGGGTGATTTCACAGTCGGTTCCTGAGTAACCAGTTGGACAGGTACAGACATAAGTACCATCCGCTTGATCAGCGCAAGTGCCACTGTTTTGACATGGAGTACTACTGCATGGTGTTATTTCACAATTTGTACCAGAGTAACCAGTTGGACAAGTACATGTGTATGTTCCGTCGGCATTATCGGCACATGTACCACTGTTAACACAAGGTGAACTTGAGCAAGGCGTTATTTCACAATTTGTTCCCGAATATCCAGGTGGGCATGCACACGAGCAGGTTGCCGGAGGGCCAGGATCTAAAACTTTTACACCGCCATTGTTGCACAGTAATGGATCGCACGGAGTTATTTCACAATTGGTTCCGCTATAACCTGCAGGACATGTACACGTATAAGTACCGTCCGCATTGTCAGCACAGGAACCTCCATTGACACATGGTGCAGACGAACATGGTGTTATTTCACAGTTTGTACCAGAATATCCCGTAGGACAAGTACAAGTGTATGTTCCATCGGCATTATCAGCACATGTACCACTGTTCAAACAGGGAGTGCTCGAGCATGGAGTTATTTCACAATTGGTACCGGAATATCCCGGTGGACATGCGCATGAACAAGTTGCTGGTGGTCCTGGATTAAGAACTTTTACACCACCATTATTGCATACCAACGGATCACATGGTGTGACTTCACAACTTGTACCGGAATAGCCCGCTGGACATGTACACGTGTAAGTGCCATCTGTGTTATCGGCACAGGTTCCTCCATTTACACATGGTGCAGCCGAACATGGCGCTATTTCACAATTCGTACCAGAAAATCCGGTAGGGCATGTACAAACGTATGTACCATCGGCTTGATCAGCACAGCTTCCACTATTTTGACAAGGCGTTGAGGAGCAGGGAGTTATCTCACAATTGGTTCCTGAGTACCCAGTCGGACATGTACAGACAAAAGTTCCGTCCGCCTGATCGGCACAGGTACCGCTATTTAGGCAAGGAGCACTTGTACAGGGTGTGATCTCGCAAGTTGTTCCCGAATAGCCTGTCTGACATGTGCATACATAGGTTCCATCTGTTTGATCCGCACATGAACCACTGTTAAGGCATGGAGTGCTGCTACACGGAGTTACCTCACAATTCGTACCGGAATAACCCGTTGGGCAAGTGCAGACATATCCTGATCCATCGACAGTACATGCACCAGAGTTGATACAAGGCGCTGATGTACAAGGTGTTGTTTCACATATTGCACCACTATATCCAGCTAGACATGCGCATGAGCACGTTGCAGGTGGACCAGCATTTAGGACTTCAACACCACCGTTCAAGCACGTGATCGCATCACAAGGATCAACCTCACAATTCGTTCCAGAATAACCTGCCGGGCAAGTACACGTGTATGTTCCATCGGTATTATCAGCACAAGTACCACCATTCACACATGGTGCACTAGAGCATGGAGTTATTTCACAGTTTGTGCCAGAATATCCAGTTGGACAAGCACACACATAAGTGCCATCTGCGTTATCGGTGCAAGTTCCACTGTTTAAACAAGGGGTACTACTGCAAGGAGTTATTTCACAATTGACACCACTGAATCCAGGCGGACAAGCACAAGTACATGTAGCCGGGGGTCCAGGATTCAAAACCTTCACGCCACCATTATTGCACACTAATGGATCACATGGTGTTACTTCACAATCTGTTCCGGAGTATCCAGGTATACAAGTACATGTGTACGTTGAGCCATTGTCAGCACATGTTCCACCATTTTGACATGGACCTGATGAGCATGGTGTGGTATCACAATTTGCACCACTGTAACCAGCTGGGCAAGTGCAAACATAAGTGCTTCCAGAATCTGCACATACACCGCCGTTGAGACATGGGGTGCTTGAACATGGAGTGACCTCACACGACTGTCCTGAGTATCCAGCTGGACAAGCGCAGACGAAACCAGCACCAGAGACAGTGCATGTACCTTCATTAAGACAAGGTGCTGCAGTACAAGGCGTTTCTTCGCAGTTTGTCCCTGAAAAGCCAGCAGGACATGTACATGTATAACTCGAACCATTGATTGCACATGTACCTCCATTTTGACAAGGATCTGGATCACATGGGGTTACTTCACAGTTTGATCCACTGTAACCAGCGAGACAACTACACGTACAAATTGACCCAAATAAGTTCTCACTTCCACCGTTGAGACAAGTTATGGCATCGCACGGTCCGAATTCACAATTTGTACCAAAATATCCAGTATCACATGTGCAGGTATGCTCAGTATTAGTTGCAATGGCACATGAACCGTTGGCACCACACTTATCAAGTAGACCTCGGACGATAGAGAATCCAATATCACATACTGAGTCATCACATGTTGTTCCATGATATCCAACTGCTGGGTCACAGTCACAGGAGAATGTGCTCCCTGAAACGGAACACACTCCACCATTGTTGCAGGGGTTGGTCGTACATGGAGTTATTTCACAATTGTCACCACTGAAACCAGCTGGACATGCACACGAACATGTTGCCGGTGGTCCAGGATCGAGCACTTTTACACCACCATTATTACATATTAGTGGATCACATGGTGTTACTTCGCAATTTGTTCCCGAGTATCCAGCAGGACATGTACATTGATAAGATGATCCGACATCGGCACATGTTCCTCCATTAAGACATGGTGCACTACTGCATGGTGTGATCTCACAGTCAGTTCCACTGTACCCAGGGGGACAGTTGCATTGATAAGTGCTTCCAACATCTGTGCACACTCCGTTGTTTTGGCAGGGAAGGCTGGTGCATGGTGTCACTTCACAGTTAACACCAGAATATCCTGTCGGACATGTGCATACGTAAGTGCTTCCACTATCAGCGCAGCTACCACTGTTCAGACAAGGTTGACTTGTACATGGAGTGATTTCACAATTTGTACCACTATATCCTGGGGGACAGGCACAGGTACAGGTTGCAGGTGGTCCTGGATTAAGAACTTTGACACCGTTGTTCAAACATGTTAAAAGATCACATGGACTGATCTCACAGTCAGCTCCACTAAAACCAGCAGGACATGTGCAAACGTAAGAACTTCCACTATCGGCACAGGTTCCGCCATTGAGACAAGGACTAGATGAACAAGGTGTTACTTCACAAAATGTACCCGAGTAACCAGTTGGACATGTGCAGACAAAACTGCTACCGCTATCAGTACAGGCTCCACCATTAAGGCACGGCGAACTGCTACATGGCGTTGTTTCACAGTGGGTACCAGAGTAACCTGCTGGGCAGGCACATGCATAGGTCGATCCCGTTATGACACATACGCCATTGTTTTGGCAATTATTAGTTGAACATGGTGTTGTTTCGCAGTTGGCACCGGAGAATCCAGGAGGACAGGTGCATTGATATGTACTACCGATATCAGTACATACGCCACTATTTTGACATGGAGCAGATGAACACGGAGTGATTTCACAGTTTGTGCCACTGTATCCTGGCTGGCAAGTGCACGTATAGGTACTTCCTGTATCAGCACATGAGCCACCATTAAGACAAGGTGTACTACTGCAAGGTGTGATCTCACAATTTGTCCCAGAGTAACCTGGTGGGCATGCACAATTACAAACTGCCGGACCGTTTGGTGCTTGAGGATCAAGTACTTTGATTCCACCGTTTTGACAAGTTATCAAATCACATGGACTGGTTTCACAATTATTTCCAGTATATCCAGGATAACATGTGCAACTGTAAGTTGATCCTACTATCGAACACGTTCCACCATTTTGACAAAGATTAGCTGGTGAACAGGGTGTTATCTCACAGCTTACACCGGAATATCCAGGTGGGCAATTGCAGCTACACGAAGTTCCATTCTGTATTTTTACACCACCGTTCAGACAGGAGGTAAAATCACATGGACCGATTTCACAGTTGTCACCAGAATATCCATCATGACAAATGCAATCATACTCCGTGTCTGAAATGATCACGCAATCTCCATTTGCTCCACATTGATCTGTTAATGCTCTTGTTATGGTTGATGTTCCAGCATCACAAACTGATGTGCCGCATGTCACACCGGAGTAACCAGGTGGACAATTACAGACAAAACTGCCACCAGACGTACTGCAGACACCATTATTTTCGCATGGAGCACTGGTACAAGGAGTTACTTCACAATTTACACCAGAAAATCCAGCTGGACATGTGCAAATGAAAGATGATCCATTGTCTGCACAACTACCACCGTTCAAACAGGGTGCACTGCTGCACGGCGTTACTGCACATGTCGGACCAGAATAACCAGACGGACAAGTGCAAACATATGAGTCAATATTAACGGCACATATTCCTCCGTTCATACACGGTGTACTCGAACATGGAGTTACTTCACATTGAGCACCAGAATAACCAGGTTTACAAGAGCATACGAATGAGTCACCAATAACACTGCACGTTCCTTGATTAAAACATGGAGAAGAGCTGCATGGAGTGATTTCACATGTTGTTCCAGAATAACCAGCTGGGCATGAACATGAAAATGTACTGCCGACATCAGAACAAACGCCGGCATTCAGACATGGTGCTGATGAACAAGGAGTTAGCTCGCAGTTTGTTCCAGAGTAACCTGGTGGACATGCACATGTACAAGTTGCTGGTGGACCAGGATTCAAAACATTGACACCTCCATTTAGACATGTTAATAGATCACATGGGCCAGTTTCGCAGTTTGCGCCTGAGTATCCAGCAGGACATGTGCAGACATAGCTACTGCCACTGACGGCACATGAGCCACCATTAATGCACGGAGTACTTGAACATGGATCATTATCACATGTTGGACCTGAGAATCCGGCTGGACAGGAACAAACGAATGAAGAACCGACAATTGCACAGTTTCCACCATTGTTACATGGTTGATTCGTGCATGGTGTCGTTTCACAATTGGGTCCAGAAAACCCAGCGGGACATGAACAGGTGTAGGTTGATCCAACGTCGGCACATGTTCCACCATTAACACATGGACTACTAGAACATGGTGTAATTTCACAATTTACTCCAGAGTACCCTGGTGGACAGTTGCATTGGTAACTGGATCCAATATCGGTACAGGCACCACTGTTTTGACATGGATTTGAGCTACATGGTGTTACTTCACAGCTAGCTCCTGAGTATCCTGGTGGACAAGCGCATGAACAACTGGCACCATTCAATATTTTAACACCACCATTGAAGCAAGCTATTGAATCGCATGGACCAAATTCACAATCATCACCAAAGTATCCAGCATTACATGAGCATGTATAATCAGTTTCAGACATTATAGCACATACACCATTTGGTGTACACTTGCCATCGCATATAGTTGTTCCACAGATTGGTTGTAGAAATCCAGTCGGACAAGAACACGAAAAGGAACTTCCGACAATCGAACAAGAACCAGAATTAAGACACGGTTGGCTGGTACATGGGGTGGTTTCACAATTAGTTCCAGTATATCCTGGCGGGCAATTACAGACATAGGTTGAACCAGCATTGGAACAGACGCCATTGTTTTGGCATGGTGATGAACTGCACGGATTTATTTCGCAGTTGGTACCAGTGTAACCAGTCGGACAGACACAAATGTATGAGTCACCAACATTGTTACATTGACCTCCATTTTGACATGGTAACGAACTGCATGGTTCAATTTCACAGTTTGCTCCAGAGTAACCGGTAGGGCATATACAGTTATATGTTGATCCTATATTAGTGCACCCGCCATTATTCAAGCATGGAGTGCTGCTACATGGCGTGATTTCACAAGTTGGCCCAGAGTATCCTGCTGGGCAAGAGCATTGGAATGTGGAACCAACATCAGAACAGATTCCACCATTGAAACATGGATTGGAGAAGCATGGCGTGATATCACATGTAGCACCACTGTATCCATCAGGACAAATGCAAACGAATGAAGCTCCGACGACTGCACATTGACCATTATTATTACAAGGATTGTTTGTACAAGGAGTTATTTCACAGTTATTTCCAATGTATCCGGCAATACAAGTGCACTGGTAAGTGGAACCAAAGTTCGCACAGGAACCATTATTAAGACATGGATCACTGCTGCATGGAGTTTCTTCACAGTTGTTGCCGCCGTAACCAGCAGGACAACTGCATACATATCCACCACTCAGATTTAATGAACAAATTCCACCATTCAAGCAAGGACTATTATCACAAGCAGTTGAGTCACATGTTGGTCCACTGAATCCTGGTGGACACGAGCAAACAAACCCATTTCCGTTCGGGGTACATTGACCACCATTATTACATGGTGCTGAGCTGCAGGGGTTGATTTCACAATTATTACCGGAATATCCAGCCGGACAAACACAAAAGTAACCTTCGGCAGTGGTTGGTGTGATAAGACAGTTCCCATTGTTTAAACAAGGGTCAGAGTCACATGGACTGATTTCACATGAACTGCCACTATAACCTACAGGACAGACACAATTGCAAATGAACCCAGATTGTTGTTTGACGCCACCATTGACACAATTGATTGCATCACATGGCCCAAATTCACAATCATTGCCAAAATAACCTTGGTCACATGTACAGGCATATTCTGTGTCACTGACAATTGAACAATCTCCATGATCGCCACATTTTTCAACAGCACCATTATGCGATCGGGCAAAAAAGGTATTTCGAGAAACTTGTTCACAGATGCTCGTTTGGCATGTATTTCCAGAATAGCCTGTTGGACAATCGCATGAAAATGTTGATCCAGAAACAGAGCAAACACCATTATGTTCACATGGTTGAGACGTACATGGTGTTATATCACATGTGGTACCAGAATAACCAGCTGGACAAGTGCAGCTGAATGTGTTACCAGATACATTGCACACTCCACCATTGTTACATGGTCCGTTGCCTTCCATGACTGGTCCTGGCTCGGGCGTACACGGATCGATTTCACAAACCGTTCCTGAAAATCCGCTTGGACATGAACAAATAAACGAACTGCCATTAACAGTACATTGACCATTGTTTTGACATGGGCTGGGCATACACGGTGTGATATCGCATGTTGGCCCAGTGAATCCTGGCGGACAGACACATTGCCAAAAACCGGCTGTTGTCACAGAACATACACCATTGTTATTGCACGGGGAGGAATCACAGGGTGTTATTTCGCAATCACGACCAGTATATCCTGGGGAACATTGACAGAAATATTCTGAACCAATCACATTGCATTGACCACCGTTTTGACATGGGTCATTCGTGCACGGACCATTTTCACAGTTATCACCACTATATCCTGGAGAACAAAGACACTCGTACGAATTACCAACAACTTGGCAAATGGCGTTGTTCATACATGGAGATACGTCATTTCGCATTATATCAATAAAGTTTCTCATTGGTTGATCACAAGGCGTGATTTCACAGAATGCACCAGTGAATCCATCAGCACAATCACATGTGAAACTGGATCCCTGAACAATACATGTTCCACCATTAAGGCATTGATCGTTCGGATCACATGGTGTATTTTCGCATGATGCACCAGAATATCCTGCTGGACATTGGCAGAAACAGCTGACTCCATTCAATGTTTCTACACCACCATTTATACAATTAATAGCATCACATGGTCCTAACTCGCAATGATCACCAAAGTATCCATTATTACAAAGACAAGAATAATCTAAATCTGTTAATATTTGACAGAAACCATTATCACCACAAACGTCTACAATGCCACGAGTAAGACTCGTTCCTTTATCACAAATTGATTCGTCACATGTTGGACCATCGAAACCAGTATTACAATCACAGAAGAACCCAGACTGTACTCCTGGTTGAAGGGAACACGACCCCGCATTAGAACATGGATTAATGCTGCACGGAGATTGTTCGCAATTAAGCCCAAAGAACCCAGCAGGACACTGACAAAGACACATTCCACTTTCTGTCACCATTGCAGTTCCACCATTTTCGCATGTGGTTCCATCGCAAGCTGAATTTTGACAAAAAATACCAGTGAAACCTGGCTTGCAGGCACAGTTAAAATCGACAGCATTATTGACAATATTGAAACTGCATACCCCGTCATTTTGACATGGATCGTGTGGATTGCACGGAGTGATTTCACAGTTATCACCAGTTATTCCAACAGGACAATTGCAAGAGCATGAACGGTCTGGTCCTATCTCAACCATACCTTGGTTTTGACACGAGTGATCATCACAAGTTGGTTCATGGCAAAACATTCCCTCCCATTCAAGTGGACATGTGCACTCAAATGTAGCTACATTGTTGTTTATTTGATGCGAACAGGAGCCTCCATTCATACAAGGATTAAATGGAGTACAAGGTGTTACTTCACAAAATTCACCGGCGATTCCAAACGGACATGAACAGGAGCATGATGATTCGTCAAGTGTTCCACTATTTTGGCAAATTTTTGTACAGTCAGGTTCGTCTTCATTTTGACAAAATATTCCGGTCCAGCCGGGTAAGCACTGACATTCAAATTCCACAGCGTTGTTGACAATATCAAAAGTACATGTTGATTCGTTCATGCAAGGATCATATGGATTACATGGAGTGACTTCACAGTATTCACCAGTGATTCCAACAGGACAAGTGCAGGCACACGCTCCAGAGTCCAGTACACCTTGATTTTGACAGATTTTATCACAAGTTGGGGCTCCATTTTGGCAAAAGACACCCGTGAAACCAGTAGGACATGCGCATTCAAATTCAACTTGATTGTTTACTATATTAAAGCTACATTCGCCACCGTTCATACACGGATCATATGGATTACATGGTGTTACTTCACAAAATTCACCAGTTATTCCACCAGGACAATTGCAACTACAGTTGCTATCCAATACACCTTGATTCTCGCACACTTTTCCATTACATTGATCGCCCCCATTTTGACAGAAAACACCGGTCCATCCTGGTTTACAGGCACAAGTGAATTCAACTTAAATATGTTTAATGAGAATATGTTGATCCTTTCAAAAAAATAAAATTCTACTTACCAGAGTTGTTGATTATATCAAATGAGCATTCAGAATCGTTCATACATGGATCATATGGATTGCAAGGTGTTATTTCACAATAGTCACCAGTTATTCCATTTGGACAATTGCAATAGCAATTGTCGTCCAAAACACCCTGGTTTTGACAAACTTTTCCATTGCATTGATCGCCTCCATTTTGGCAAAAGACTCCAGTCCAGCCTGGTTGACACGTGCACGTAAATTCAACTGCATTATTCATTATTTCAAATGAGCACTCTGATCCGTTCATACATGGATCATAAGGATCACAAGGTGTTATTTCACAATGACTACCACTGATACCACTTGGACAACTGCATTCGCATTGTTTTGTGTTACTGTTATACGTTGCCACTCCTTGATTATGACATGTGAGATAGTCACATGATCTGTATTGACAATATTCGCCAGTCCACCCTTCGTCACAGATGCAAACAAACCCAGTGGCAGAAAATGGATTCTGTTGACATGAACCATATTCACATGGATTTGGATAGCAATGATTATAACCACAAGTTCCAATGGGTTCGATACTGCTACCACCACAACATTCATAAACATCGGTTTTATATGGTTTCAAACCACAACAACCTCGATTTTCACTTGAAAATGGAAATCGTTTTGGATAATCGCCACAACAATTGTCTGGGCGATAAGTTGGTCCGTTTGGAGCCATACATTCCTTGTTAAGGTTTTCACATTCCTGTCCACCGGACGGTGCTCAAAAATAGAAGATGGTTATTGATGAAAAGAAAACGTTTCCTGAGATGGACTGAAATCGTTATCGGTTGAAGAAAAGTAGGGGTCGTACATGTCTACTTTGGATATGAGACTTTTGATCAACTCAATGTCACAAGAACATGCTATTGATTCACATGGAGAATTATCTTGTGAACAAGTGAATTCAAAGCTGTCTGTATCAAGCAACAATTTGTAATTCTCTTGCAACGGATTACATCCCTTGTCCATTTCAGTGCATTTGCTGCATCGATAGTGATTGTGACAAATTTTATCCAAGGGATCGATTGGGACGCCATGTCGATTATAACTTTGCTGAGTTGAGAATATCATTTTTTCAAGCAATCATATCTGGGTAGAATTTGGTGGTATTCGCTATTTGGTGATTTTGATGATAAAACATAATTTTTGACCACATATTGTTTTTTTAAAATTTTAGCTGGAAAAAATTTCTGAAATTTCTGAATAAATTTCTACCAAAAACGGTTTTGTACGAGTTTTTCTGACCTTTTGAACCCGATAATTAATCGAGCCAATTTCTTGCAAAATCGATACTGCCAAATTATATTTAGGTCACTGTTACCCCAGAAATAGCCCTGGGTAGTATTTCTAGAAATATTTAGAAGTTGGGGGTTCTACCAAGTTGTACCTGATCATATCATAACTTATTTTTCATACGATTTTTGAGAATTAAAATTTCGAACTCGTTCCTTTCAGATTTGGCCAGCTGACACCAGCATCCATAATTAAGAATATCCTCGGCGGAGTATGAGCTGTAACCGTATTCGTAATCCAAAAGTGTTTGAAGAAGTGTCTGTATTCGATTAAGGTTTGAATCGGATTGTGATTTGACTAATATGTTTTCTATTTTTCCTAATCGAGCGACATCGTTTTCGTCGATACTAAAATCGTAAATAAAATATCTCATGTGAACTAAAAGTTGTACCTTTGTGCTCTCTTTCGTCCTATTAAACTGCTCGAAATGAGCAGAAATAAGAATTTCTTCTTCGTCATAATTGAACGAGCCTTATTCGAGGTTTTCGAAAATATTTTCGAAATTCGAATATTTCTCGGTTATATCTCTTATGACCTGGGAAGAATGGAGCTCAAATTGTCCGAGTTGGGGTTTAAACACCGGACTCAGCAGCGCCAAAATTTCCACAGTGGCTTGAAACGGAGATTGGTGAGACTTGGAGGTGAACTTCCGATTCACTTGGCGACCATAAACAAGTTAAATTTTGGAGTTTTGACTCAATTTCCGTCGACAAAAGAGACTATTTGGTTTTCTTGACCATAAATTAATCCTTTTAATTCATATATTTCTCAGTCTACTGAATCACTTTCCGGATGAACCATGAAATTTAGCCGTATTTTATTGCCTTAATCATTCAGAAACTTCATAGTGGAATTTGGACCTTATTTGAAATGTGGTATTATATTTCTTATGTAAAGGGTGTTTTAAGTTCAAATTTGAGCATCAACACTCCCAACGAAAATGATAAATGAATGATAAAATCGGGCGTTTTTTTTTATATAATTTATTTGCCTCATAGAGGTCTTTTACAGGACTGGAAGACAGAAAGATAGGTTATAGATAATTTGACAGAGTGATTTTGATTGATTTGTTTTCGAACCACTTCATTGATTGCCCCCATCATTGCTTGTTATCCAGAATCCTGCCTGGCTATATGATGATAGCTCAGATTGCTTCCATTGACGACACCAAAATGAATTGGGTAAGATTCGCCATGGCACTTTCACCTTATTTGGAAATAATAGTGAAAGTTTTCCACTTTTTGGTCTTTGCTGACCTGTAGTGGTGGAAATAAATTTTCAGTTTATTTTTATTTTGTCAACATATGAGAGACAGTCCTCATTCTGACGGGGGGTTTTTTAGTATTTTTTTTTTTTGAGAGTGGGGTTGGGATTATAGGGGGTGTGAGAATATTTTTGACTATTTGGGATAGGGTGTGCTCATTTTCCACTTTTAGATTGTCTGGTCATTACTGATATGATTGGAACCGCTGCCGCTACTGCTTTACTGGGGACACTTGGGGGTCCGACCCTTCATCGACGTGGTCTTAGAGTACGCAAGTACTTTATCGACGTTCACTTGCGAATGGCCGATGACGTCATCATAGGTGGTGGCATAGATGCCAACTATTTGATGAGTTTGGGTGTCGAGTTTTCTACTTTGGACCATGCTGTCATTGAAGGACTTGTTGATGTCATGATACCTGGAGTGGACCGTTTGCTTCCCGCCGATCATTCTTTCGGGGGGTGTCCCGTCCTCTTGTCCGATGTCAAGAACCCTGATTTCTTTCAACAAGTCCGTGGGACCGTTTTTTACAGTTTGTTACGTAATTATATGGGTACGTAAAGTGGTGTGTATTTTTCCATTGTCTAATTCTTAATTGTAGATCCTACGAAGAGGACCTTTTTGTCCATGTCACAAGTATACATAGAGCCAATGTGCATCGTCAATCACGTGAGATTGTTGATTTATGTGAATTTACGTCTCACCGTGTATGACACTAATCCGTCTTTCCGGGTTTTGGAACGTTGCCAACAAGAAAGTCCTTTGATCCCCCCCAGCTATCTCGATAAAAGCATGTGAGTAAAAAAAAATGACACCAGATGGTAGAATCCTCTTTTTGGTTTCACAAATTAGAGTTTTGACTTATATCTTTAAGGCGATTTGGATTTGAGTCCCATTCTTCGGGATGTCATTCCGGATCTTTGTGTTTTGGCGATGGTGACAGTGGTGTTGGCGCTGCCGGTGTTGCTGTCAACCCCAACCGATGTAAACGACCTTTGATCGTGCCCGCTGGTACTGATATTGCTGCTTCACCGATCCTGCCCGATGGACCTCCAATTTCAAGACGTCGATTGGATTTTGAGTAAGTTTTTGCCTTGGAGCTTTTTGACCTTCTTCTTTGAAGATTTTGACTTTGTTTAATTTCAATTTTTAGTATCACAGGGCTGACTTGTTCTATGGATGCCACCCGTGGAAGATTGAACTCCACCAATGGCGCCGCCGGTGACATCGAACTTGCCGTGCCCTCCCGTATATCAGCTGAGATTCATGAAAATACTGATGGTGCCTTGAATGGTCCTATCACTGATGACGCCGGTGAAGAAGCCGGTGATGACAACTCTAATGATGCTGCCGACTCTGTTGGCTTAATGGACCATCAATCTCGTGATGTTGATGGTGACCTTGATCGATGATTGCCCGTCTTGTTCTGACTTTTCAGCATGTGACTGTGACCCATTTCAATTTAGATTTTTAATTATGTCATTGACTATAATTTGCATTTTAGATTGTGATTTTTCTAAGTCCTAAAATTGAAATGTCTGAAAGTGCTCAAGATGCCATTGTCATAGAAAGTTCGAGTGGTGGCGGTAGTGAGGAGATGATTACTGACGAGCATTCAACCACTTTGGGTTCTGTCGACTCCGAAACCGGCGAAAAATTCATTGGTGACACCTCTATCAGCAGTGGTGTGACTTGTGACAGTACTCTGAGCTCGGATGTTGAAAGACTGTTTGAGACAGTTTCCGACATTTCAAAACGACAGCGTAGCAATTATTCTGACAGGACTCCATCTGCTTGTGTCATTGATCCTGATATGGTAGGTTTTGTAAAAAGATTTGCAAAAACCTTTTGTCTTTTTTAAAGGTCCGTGCCCGTGTGTCCGAATGTAATCGTCTATTAGAAGAGGACGATGTCATTGGTAAGATGATGACTCATGCTTCTGGTTTGTCTGCCAGTTTGGGAAGCTTCTCCGTTTCGGTGAAGGGCATAATGAAACACTTGAAGGTGATTTTTTATTTTGACTAAATAGATTTGTTTTTTCAATACGGGTTCTTTTTGGCATTTTTGATATTTTAGTCTGTTGCTGACAAGGCTGTTGATGATAAAGAAAAGGTTGCCCTGACCTACATGGAGGAGTTGTATGGTGTTCCAGTCGGAACTGTGAAGCCCACCGTAAATTTGACTCCGACCATCCCACTTTTTTTCTTGCGGTCCTGTTCAAAGGGGGATAAGTATACCCTTACCCTGCCCACCGATATGCAGGCTCAAATTGCTGCCATTTTGGTCGTTATGCGACATTGTCAACTCCAGATCCGCTCACAACAGTGGTTGTTTGGATACAACCCGGTGGATGTCCGATTTGGTGATAAAAAATTTATCCCTTTGCCAACATTTAAAACGTAAGTTTTTGATTTTTTATATTGACTTTTTTGATTTTGACTTTGTACTTTAGACGGGGCAAAAAGTTCATCTGTAATAGTGAGACTTTCTCTTTTGCTCGTGACATGAAACCGGAGAAGTATTTCCGTGGTCAAGGAAAATTCGACTTTTCCACTTTCGGTGGTGACTTGATGCATTGGAGTGGCATTTTGAGCAGCAATTTGGGAATGATACATCGGTGAGTACTGGGTGTTCAGGGTAATTGGCCATATTCGATTGACCTTTTTACTAAGTGATTTATAAGGGTGCCCTATTTTTCAAGACGCCTATGCGATGGCAGCTATTCTCATAGCGAGATTTCCAAAAGACTTCTGGCTCTGTTTGATGTCAATGACCCCTCTGGTTTCATTGATGCTGTTGCCGATCACGTATGTGATACTTTCGATTATCAACGTGTCACCAAGAAAGTTTGCTCGGGTGCGTTTTTCCCTTTTTATTTTCATTGGTTTTTGACACGTTCATTTTAGAGGCTGTCACATATTTGACCCACATTTCAAAGCTGACACATAAGTTGTGCGAGTTACAGCTTGAGCAAGAGAGACTGGCCGCCAACATGAAGGCGCTGGAAGATATATATGTCCCCAGATTTACTGCTGAGACCAAGTTGTCCAGTTTGATGTCACGCTTTGAGCGTTGTCACCAGGCTTTCTTCAAGTCTTTTGCTGGGTCTGTTCCAGGGATTCAGGTGATTTACATTTTATGATTTTTATTTTTTCAAAGCGAAAAGAAAGTTTTTTGTGACTAATTATGACTTTTCCTAGTTACATGGCAGTTTGAGAGTTGATTTGGATTTCTCATCAGTTGGTGTTGAAGTCAAAGACGATTTCCGAACCGATTGGGGTAGTGGTCGACGGACCGTTACTGACGAACTGTTTCAGTCTACCAAACGGTCCATGGAAGAGCTGGTAAAGAAGCCTGTGACAAGGGCAGATGAGCCTCCGACTAATTCATATAAAGTCCAGCTTGGGAAGGACTTCCGTTACTCTTTTTCAGCCCTTCTGTCAAAGAAGAGATTGAGAGATAGTTTGACCGATGAATCACTTCGATCCAAGAGGTAAGAGTGAAAATGAGTCTTACCGTAGTTGACGATTTTTTCTTATTTTTTTTTAAAAATTAAGTTTTTTTAGACGTCCCAGTTCAACTCCTCTGCCTGCTCCCCCCTTGACCTCTCGTCGTCCGGCTCGATTGGCTCCAAAAAAATTGACAAACACTCCTGTGGGTGGTGCTGTAACCGGTGTAAGTGCCGGTGTGAGAAAGAGTGGTCGTCTTTCTAGTGATTCTGCCAAGCCCGAAACTGCCCGTGACAAGGACTCCAAGGTCAAATGTTTGACTGATGAACTTTCCACCTGGGACAGCTCTAACACTTTGGCTCGTCAAAATACAGTCAATTCCAATTGTGCTGAAGCTGATGAACAGCTGAGTGCCCTGAGCAGTGAGGAAGAGACTTTTGACTTAAGTGATGTCAATCACCTGTTGTACTCCGAAGACAAATAATTTATTTACTTACTGCTTTGAGTTTCCCAGCCCAGATTGAAAATTATTTGAGAATTATTGTCCCCAATAAATTATGACATATTATAACCATGACTGATTTTGGTCTTTTGATAGCAATGATGAGACTTTTATAAAGGCGTAACACCCTTATTGGCCCTTGAGGCTTATTGGCAATAGTTAGGGAGTATCAGCCAGCGTGTTTTACGGAAACAAAATTCAAAGCGGTGTAACATCTAGTGAAGTCATTAGCTTTTTTACATCGAGGTGATAGTTCCAGTCAACGTACAGTTGTGTTCCCAAAGTTGATTTCAGGATTTTGTTTCCGTGATCAGCCAATAAGGGTTAAATAATTTAACTTAAATTGCGTTTTATAGTGCATGATAATATCAGCGAAGTATCAGAAAAATTGGGTTACGATAAACATTCAAACATAATCGACGAAATTCTGTTATTTCGACCCTTATCACGACCTTTCCATTTTAAGCTAATTTATTAAATATTTTTCCAGAATCGGCTTTAAACAAATGCGCTGAATTATTAATTAATTTGAATTTGCATTTTTGCACACGTTTTGATTTTTTGCAGCAGCATGAGTCAAACCGATCTATGAATCTTTTCAAGAGGTCATGCATTAGAGTGGAGCATCCGCTCTTGACCTTACAAAGGAGTAAATAGGGAAAGAGGGAGAAAAGTAATACAGTATAAATTATTTTTACCAGTTTTATATCTCATAAATTAAAATCTATTACTACACTTTTTTAAATAGTTTTCTTAGATTTTGAGACCAGACGAATTGATTTCACGCTTTTTCAGATTTCGTTTGATTATTTTTTTTGCTAACCTCCACAAAAAATTTAATCCATTGAATTAATTTATTTTCAGTATATAATGTAATTGCATTGTGGCTTCTTTTTGTTTATATTTTTTCAAATCTTTGAAAGTCACTTTCTCAAGTTCACAATTAATAGCTGGTCATACCTTGCCCTCAAATCATGTGACAGTTAAGATTTTGGAAACTCTTTTTTCTTTTGGAAACGGAAACCATCATAATCTTTTCAAAATCTGAACAGTTCAAGATCATGTTCTAACCGACAACACATTTGATTATTTCCGGTTTGCGAAAAAAATCGCAATTTACGGATCTCGAAAATTGCGATTCAGTGCAGCATTTTAGAATTCACGGCGAATCGGTTTTTCGCTGAGTATAAAATTCAAAAAAATATTTTTAGAATTTCCTGACTCAGTGAAATTTTCGTCAAAAATAAATTTTGTATGGCAGAAAATTTTCATTTTATTCGTTTTAATAAATCATTAACTTTGGCTGATATTAGACTTGACTCATCGAATCACAGATCTCAGAGAAAATGAATTTTAGCAGAACAGCGAATTCTGATTTGTGGGGGGATCTTGTCGGACTTCGGGCACTTTTTTACATTGGTAAATTATATAGCTTATGATATTTATGCAAATTAACTATTTAGTTCCTCCGAGTGAGGCTGTGGAACATGTAGAAGACGTTCCAGATTACACAAAACATGCCATTCCCTGGTTTTATGCTCTCATTGTAATTGATATTTTTGTCGGTTATCTCAGAAGTACCCTCTCGTTTGAACCACGGGATTCGATGGCCTCGATAACTGCAGGGGTCATGTCAAGAATAACAGCACTTTTGGGTGAACGATCGTTGGAGATGGGAGCATATATTTGGGCATATAACACATGAAATGGATATCATATAAATTCTCTCTTTATTTCATTTTGATGCCTTTTGGGAGTCGAATAACTAAAATCTGAATGTTTCATAACCACGAAAAGGCATCTGCTAGATTTGAATTATCAAAGTCCCGTCATTTGGTTGATAACGGCCCTTGGATATGATCTTGGTTATTATATAACTCATCGAATTGGTCATGAATGGAATTGTATGTGGGCAGGAAATTTAAATATATTGTTGCTTATATAGGCTTTCATCCAAGTGCCTCTGACCAGCTACCTTTGAAATGAAGATTCCTTATTCAAATATTTCAAAGCTCACCAGACGCATCACTCAAGTGAATATTACAACCTTTCAACAGCTCTGAGGCAGTCTATGTGGCATAAATATTTCACTTTTCCAACTTATCTCCCATTGGCTCTTATTGGAATACCTCCAAGTCAAATGCTTTTGCACCGTGAAATGAACTTACTTTATCAATTTTGGGTACACACAACACAAGTTCCGAAACTTTGGGTAAGATATAAGACCGGGTAAGATAAACAATCATATAAAATTATATAACTATCAATATATGAAACATATTATTGACACACTTAGAAACAAGTTTCCTCTAGTGGCCAATCGAATATATTTTCAACACACCAAGCCATCATCGAGTGCATCATGGTCGTAACGCATACTGGTAATATATATTATCCCATACTTTTTACTTTATAGCTGTCAGATATATAAGTCAAATAACTTATGACAAAATCAAAATGAGTGGGGTGCGTCTTCCCGATTGTCCTTCGGTCCGAAATTCGGACTCAGAATTCTGCGTGGGCAGTGTAGAGAGGTTGATCATCGGGAAGGCACACCCCACTTTCTTTAATCTAATATTTGAAGCTTGGATAAAAACTATGCAGCTGTTTTAATCATTTGGGACCGAATGTTTGGAACATTCGAAGCTGAGCGCGAAGAAGAACCAGTCGTTTATGGTTTGGTTACACCTATAGAAACGTACGACCCGATCAAAATACAATCAAAATACTATTTAAATATTTTCAATTTTCTTGCTGATAGAAAATATACCCTCGGAGAGAAATTCGAATATATGTTCTACAGGTTAGAAGGACCCAATTTTCATTAAAACTAATGTGTGTATCAGGAATGCTCATACGAGAATACTCATCGTGAGGAGTACAAGGAGTACCGTACAGTACTATGAGTACTTGGAACTTATAGATTCGTTGCTTTGAAGTACGGATTCAAGTGCGGGTATTTAGGGGTACGGATTTAAGCACTCGGTACGGTCCTTATTTTCAGTACGGAGATGGATAGTGCGGTGTGCGAAGGGTGCGGAATTCCGTATAAATGTCCGTGGTGTGAAGAATATAATATGTATAACCAAAATTAATATCATATTCTGCTCAAAAAGAGGAGAGGGGGAGTCAGACTCTCCGAATATACAATATAGAGGGCGCCATTCATAGAATCATGATATGAATTTTGGTTAAACAAGATACACCTTTTATCAGGCGCTTCAATGTTTGCGCTCGGTAGTATAACAACGACATATAAATAATGATATTTAGTCCGGGCTGGAATGTAACTGAGCAAGTGCCATATCCGATTCCGAAAATAACAAACAAAAACAACAAACCCTGGCATGTGAAAAATAATAGCTTTTTAAACTTTTATATATTAGTACAATTTGTAACCCAAGCAACATTGTTTGTTCTCATCATGGGAAAAGTGCATATATTTGGGAATGGAATGAATTGATATATGAAGGTGTGTAAAGTGGGATGGCACCCTACGTTATAGATTTCCGCAGCTTCAAGAATTTGTGAGATCAATAAATATAAGATAAATTCCATAAAGATTTATATATTCGTTGATGAGCTACTGGTCATTTGGAAATTTGGCTCAAAATTGCAATCTATTCAAAATCAGGTAAATCCTCAATTGTGTCTTTCGAAGCAAATTGATAAATTTAATTTTAAGTTTTGAATTCATTCGATTGGCAGCAGGAATCTACCATTTTGGTCAGAACGAGGAGATTTTATCACCAAGAATTTCCAAAATTTCACTCCACATGAACGTTTATTCTGTCTTATATTTGACTGCATTCACTGCATCTTTTGTTTGTGCTAGCTCGGGAAAAACCGATAAGATCGACAAAAACGGCAAACGGGATTGAAATAAAGTTAAATGAGTGAATATATGTATTAACAAAGAATTTACTGTTCTTTGTACTGATCTTGCTCTTCTTCTTCCCTTCGTTGAAATTTTATATGGCTGAAGAAATCGACCACCATTAAACCAAGGACAAATAAAAGATAGATTGTAATCAGAATCTGCGATAATACCCTAAAATATATTATGTATGTTAATATTATGTATGTTAATATGTTAATTCATTTTAAAACCACATGACATAAAATTTGATAAAATGCATTTACCCAGTAAGAGTTTCTTTGTCCGATGTAGTCATTGAGCGGTTAGCCCGGGTATCGGCTCGATCTTTTTGGGATAAAGAAAGTACAGATTTGATGAAACAACGATTTAATCCGGGGCTATTGCTGTCAAGATTTTAAATCCGACCCAGCCACTATAGTCTACATTGCAGACTTTAAAATGTATACTCCACATGGCTCGAACTTTACAAAAATGGGTCCAGAAACTTTATAGATGGCTTTTTCTATCCTTTCTCTTTGTAAATTGAGTTAATTTCATCCACACAACATGTCTAAAATGTCAACTATTGATGATTTTTGAATTCCAAAACCAAAAAAGAAGCCCCAAAATAGTTGAGAATTTGGAAATACGAAAAAAATGAAATGGATGTGATGTTCCTGATGAATAACATCAAATATTAGCAATATTATATTGCATAATATTGATGGACCATCAATGATGGTTATCATGACAGAAGATAAAGTCATGGAAGTTATCAATCCGTCAATCAACCTTTAGTTCGATTAATGCCAATTTAAAATGTTAACGTTTAATCGAAAATTATTACTCAGGTCAACTAGGTCAAAGAGTTGTTCGATTTCACCCCGTTGTAGGCAACTTGTAGCATACCCATGGATACTTTTCGTGAAATCAAATTTCTATTCGAGAATTAAACTTTGGTCTTTATTGGAAGACATTCAATATATGATATATATAATATATATAATATATTATATATCGTATTGTCTCTCCTGTAACGAATTCACCGAAAGATTTCGATAGGCGTCTTGCCACGTGACCATATCCTAAGGACAAGTTTAAACAACTAACTTACCAAGTTTGTACCGTTTCCATTACAACAAAAAATAAAATCTCGGGGTTCATTCTGTCTTGGGCAAATAAACCGAGTTCCATGATGGTTGCACGTCTCCGACTCCTGAAATCTTTATTAACTTCTAAGCCGTTCCTGTTATTTTACTTCGGATGCTGGACATGAATTCATGTCCGATACGTCCTAGTATTAACTTCTCTATAGGTACCGACATTTGGTATAATAACTGATGTGATGACGGAAAGCGCTTGGTCCAGTATTCTGTTCATCACTTTTCTCTTCAAGCGAAAAATATGAGACTTGGAAAATTAAAAGTAAATCTCTCACTCCAGTATATATCGTCTATACATGATCATTCAGCTAAAATGATTTTTTTTGGAATGATTCTTTTCCAAAATTGTTTTTTTTTCGTGGCCATCGGTTTTAATCTCTTTGAATCTCTTCCTTGTCAAAGGGCTTGACAGAGAATATTAATTTCAAAAATTAAAATTAAATCTAATTAAAAAATTGAATTAATCTCACTTAATATCAATCAATAAGGAATACGCCATTTTTTCACTTTTGAAGTCAAAGATTTAGAGGCGCAGGCCAAAATGATATTGAGAGATATCAATTGCAAATACCTTGTTGGAAAAGAAAGCCGCAGAGTAGGCAGAATATATAACTGATTGCACTGGAATCGTTTGATTACTAAGATGCGTTACTTATGCATGTTATCATTGACTCAATAAATTTAGTTATACTTACTAGTGACGTTTATACGCCCATTGTGACACTGGAAGCACGATTGAAGACTTAACATAGTTTTAAGGGTGTCTCGCCCGATTTTTGACCTTACTTTGAAAACCTAGGACTTTTTAACAGATGACGCTAGACCTTAAGAGAGTACATAATACCGTAGAAAAAATTTGAAGGGCCTCAGAAACTGAGGCTCAGATTCACGCAAGGACCGAAATTCCCTCGCCAGGCAAGGAGTTTTCCAACGAAGTCCGCACATAAAGAAATGAAACTGTTCGAATTTTCAAAATTACTCAATTCAGTTGTATTTAACATACCCACAATGGGAGCAAAACAATGAAAATCATCAATCCACATGATACTTTTGTCCCTTTTTCAGTTTTTTCGTTTGACTTGAAAGATTTTAGCAAGGGCAATGTCTTATTAGGGTTTTTAAATGTGAACCAAATATTCAAACTAACAAAATAGGGTTCATAATCGTTAAAAATCGTGCTTAATACTTGTTAAAACTGTTGTCACAACATTATCGTATATTGATGGCGTGTAAGTCTCCCGGACAGAATCCCGGCAATCATCGCTGTGAAAATCTCTGAGTAAATTGATAGTAGAAGGTGAATTCTCCATACAATTATGAATGAAATCATGGTTTTATTCATCAGAAATGACCAAAATATATTGACTTTTTGGTATAATTGCTATATCACATTTTTCACTTGATGTGACATTTTACCATGTTAACCAACATTTGATATTATCGTAATGTATACTGGTAAATTACCGACAGTTATGCCTATGGTCATCATATTATAGTCTGTACCCTATTTTAAATGGGCTCTTTTCAATAAAAACCATTTAACATATGTAACGGAAAAAATATCATATTCTGTTTACAAAGAGTATGAAGAGGAGGGCGGGATCGCCTGGGCGACTCTCCGAATAAGCAATATCGAGGGCGCAATTTCAGAGAATATGATATTTTATTCCGTTACAGATGATTGTTTCAATTGACAGCTTTTTGGAACGAACCAAAATGAAAAAAAAACGTTGAATTCTAGGTCGGCCAGACAGTAAGCATTTCTAGATCTCAATTTGGGTTAGATAAAAAAAATTAACAGCTCACAAAAAAATGAGATTTTTGGAGTGTTTGTGATAAAGTGTTGACATTGAGCTAAATGACTGATTTTTCGTTTATTTCAGAATGCAAAATAACTTAGGTGTATCGATGGATGACAATCCACAAAGGCGAGTTACACAGCAACGATGGTCGATGGGTACGAGAAAACTGCGGACTATCGGGAAATTATTTGCCACTCAGGAAGTCCCAGAAGAAGATAGTAAGGAATACGTTCCCGTTGAAGGAACTGATAATATGACCTGAACTTAAAATACATTTTAATTTTGTTCATGAAATCATCACAAAATAGTCCAAAGGCGATTCGCGTTCCCATTAAAGGGCCAGGCGATAGAGCAGAGTGGGTTGAAGGGATTCAGAAATGTAGAAACTGATTTTACAGAGATCTGTAGAGTGGATGATAGATCAGACAAGGAACTTCTTCGACTCTATGCCCTCCAGCTTATAACATCAAAAACATTTAAGAGTACCATGGTCATCGCAATTATAATCAATTTAATACTCATGATTTTACCAATTACATTAAACCCAAGAGTAGACTGGAATAATTCATTAACAATTGGCGATCAGCTGAGAATACCATTATCAATTATAGAAAATGTCATAGGTAAAGTTTTTCGTAAATGCATGAACGCTCAAAATCATAACGAAAATTTCAGTCGGACTTTTCATTGTCGAAATTTTGCTCAAAATGTTCGCTCTGGAATCGACATTTTGGTATGATGGGTGGAACATATTTGATCTATTCGTGATTTCTGCATTGTGGCTCTCCACCAACACACTTTTCTTTGGCGCAAACACCAAACAGGCTGGCGGATCGCTTGGTGCTGCTAGGGTCCTAAGATTTATAAAAGTATTAAGGTCAATGAAATCGATAAAAACGCTTAAGGTAAGTCGATCCATCGCAAGCGGTTCAACGAATCTTGTGGTCGTGCAAATGTTCATATTTTTGAACGGTCGAACCTCGACACTGTAGTAAATCGGAATACTCAAATTAATTCTAGGATTCACTATCTGGTGTAGCTAATGTTGTCAATACAATCACTGCTACTATTCCAGAAATTATTTATCTCCTCATTCTGATGACAATTTTTTCGGTGTTGGTGGTTATCATTGGGTATACTCTATTTGGAGATGCTGAATATATGCATAAACATTTCAAAGACTTTATGGAAGGTTATTATACCACATACGTCATGCTGACTCAAGATGGCTGGGTAGACAAGTTTGAGGACGGTTGGACGAATTTCAGAAATGGAGGATCCGATGGAAACTTTCTCATTTGGCTTTTTTTCTTTCTTGCTATGGTAATCTAGTACTATTTCTATTCAAAGTTTTGAAATTAATATTTCAGATCTTCATTTTCAGCTTCATTGTGGGAGCTATCGTTGTTGCCGCAGTCGTAACAAACTTGGATAATGTGATGATCGCTCAGAGTGAAGAAGAATTAAAAGAAAATGAAAAACAAGATTTCATTTCAGGCGTGTTTGATAATGACGATGGATCCTCGACAACCGAAATAAAACGAGAGTATTCAATCGAACTTGACTATTTGACAGACTTTTCAATCTTTGCCACAACTCGTCACAAGGTCAGGGTCAATTATCCACAGCGACAAACAGTTTGCAGAATCTATACCAAGATTCGGTTGAGTCGAACGCATTCTCATTGTTGACTCTAAAAAGGCGGAGAAGAACGTTCTTTTCAAATGTGAAACAGGAAAGAAAACTTCAGAAAGGGTCGAAGATAAATTAGTTATTCTTGAAGCCCTGGAGAAAAATCTAATAGACTATAATAAGTTACGAGATCAATTTGTTGAAATATTTGAAGAAATTAAACAACTCAATGATCCAACCACCACCAGTAAATTCATAATTTCTATTTTAGGGGGTCATACTTTGGAGTGAAACACCCGGTCTTGAACATACACATAGAGTGGAACACTTCAAATGATATTGCATGTAGAGTGTTATACTCTAATGTGTGCGAGTTCAATATCGGTTGTCCCACTGAGTGGAACTTCCACTCTAACGTCTGCCCCCCTTGACATTTTCTGATAATTAGCTTGATTATAAAACTTTTCCTAGATGAGGAAGCACTGAGAATCCTGAATTCGACTAGCGCTGGAAGCCGAATTTCTCGAGCTCAAAGACAGACTTCAAGATCGTCCAAAGTAATGAGAAGCTCTGTTGTGAATAAGATGGGATCCAGGTTAAATGTTGGAGGAGGTCCGATGCGGAATAGTAACTTTGCTGATGGTATGACCATGGAATCACTCCACAATTTCAAACGCTAATCATTGAATAAATCATTCGTATACTTGACATTTAACTTTGATGCATATTATATTTTTATTGGCAGTTAAGATAGTGGCAGTTTTCATGAAAGAAATGTGTTCTATGGACTTGAAGTTTTGATGATAATGCAGAGAAATTAAAGTGATTTTTGGGACTGAAATTTTGATTTACAAATTCGTGCTTTAAACCAGGGGTCCGAGGGACGGGACAACTAGCACGCTCAATGTTTTGTTTAGATTAACTGTGGTCACAACCTAGTCAGCATTAATTTGAAAACGTTCCGAAGAATTCGTTTGTAACTGGAACGATCCAGTTGTCTACGCTGATAATTACTCCTGATTCCATTCTCCGTAATAACTGTATTCTGGGATTGAATTCAAAATGGTTGTCATTGACCTATTGTGCGCTTCAAGATTTTCTTCTTTGTTTTTCAAGTCCAGAATAATTTCTGTTGAAGCTTCAAGTTTATTCATCAGGTCTTTAATTTGGTCTTGCATGAGGACTTCTTTCTTCTTCTTGTCTTCAATAGTGAGGTTTGCTTCCTTCAACTTGTCTTCAATGTCCTTCAACTTTCGTTTATAGATTTCACCATCGGTAAATCTTTCCCGCAATTTAAGATATTTCTCCTTCAGTCGTCCATACTTCTGAAGCCATTTTCCATGAGTGATTATTTCACCGTCCCCAGAACCCGTAGTCGACAAAAGTGGAGCATGTGATGTTTCTTTCATTATTCGTATTCGGTCTTTCCTTGACTTTTTTTCTGTGTAATCTCTCATAGTATTCGTATTTAGAGGCCACATTTCCACTCCAGTAAAATAGTTTACTTTTCTGATATTTTTTTAATTTTCAGATTTTATCATGATTTCCACTTCGATGAGTGATTGATAATTTTTATATGAGTACACTTTATGGTCTAGTGAATCTGAGCACCTTGAAGGTTGTCGCCGGGGGTTGAAACATGTGTTGATACCGGCCGGGCGTGGCGTGACCTACCGTGACCTCCCGTGATAGATTGAACTTATGGTAAATGTACACAAAGCCTCAACGTGCGGTGATCCACGCTGACATGAATAAAATTTCAAAGGTAAGGACCAAACCGTATGGTTATCTGAAATGAGGTAAAATCATTTGAAAGTGTTCGCCTCTAATATGTGCAAGTTCAAGACTATGTGTTCCGCAAACCGGGTGTTCTTGAACTCAATTGAGTGAACCCCCTATACTTTATCTTATTTTTGGATGTGATAGTCACTGAAAGGTTATACAAGAGCGAAAAAAAGAGCTTCCTTCATAGAAGGATTTTTTTCGTTGAGTATATCGTTAAGTGAATGTGAGCTTGTTTAAACCGCTAACCAATAATTCATTATGAATTTTGATATCTCTTGTTCTACTTATAAATCGATTATTCTTCATGCTGACATCGGTATACTTAAACGAAGGAATTATTTGAACTCTTTTTACCATCCGGTTATCGCATCAATATACAAAAGCCACTTCAATATCCCATTCATTATCTTTGTTATATTTGAACTAGCTGACTTTTAACTAGTCGCTGGCTCCAATCAGCTTAGAGGTACTGTTGTGTACTCATCAACATTGATAGTCAATTATAATTTGCATATTGACTCAAAGGTATACTTAGAACGTTTTTCATCTAAAATAAGAGTTTCTTTATTTTTGAGTTTCGAAATTGAACCGGATGAATTAAGATTCGCCTTTTGACCACTATTGAATAATATTTTGAAAGAAAAATGGATGATCCCATTCCGATTAACCCCAGTCTACCCCTAGTGTACAACACGACAGGGTAGTTCCATCGAAATGTTCCAAATTCAAACATTTTATTTAACTTTATGTGGTATTTAAAACTTGTAATTTTATACTTCGTTACTAACCGCGGTTAACCATCGTCATTGTCTCGAATTCGCGGTTAGCCCAATTCAGGAAAAAAATGATTGATTCGCGGAGATTTTGTGCAAACTTATTTCGTTACTAATGTCAGTGACATTTATTAATTTCAAAGGTTAGATCTTTCATATCATTGGCAATGCTTATCTTCACGGAACTTTCACCACAGATACCAAAACGTCACCGATATGAATTAAAAAATGCCAAAAATCCAAAATGGTAGGTCATCTCTGAATACAAATTTCGCGGGACATTCCCATTGGTTGTTCAACTGTTTATGCCTTCCATTAATTCGACGTTCTAAACTTTGATGTATTCTCAATATAGTGTTCATCGGAGTTATGTTAAATACTGTATTCATTCAATGTTTTATTCATAAGAAGTTTTTGGACCAACTCGAATTCTATTTTTAAACTTATGAATTGTGATCTCAGTTTATTTAGATGATTATCTGACAGATGAGACTGTTTCACTTGATCAAGGGTTGACACACATCATGATGCATCAGAGTGTACCGTTTTCATATGATTTAATACAGGTTAGGTATTTAGGTATTTAATACAGGTAAGGTATTTAGGTCTATAAAGCGGGTTCGTTCACCGGTCTCGGTGGTTGTCACATTCCGAATGTTAGAGTTACATTCGGTCAGAAGTTCATCTAGAATAATTGGAGGTATCGATTGTTCAATCGATTTGTCTGTATTTTTTTTGTCCAGAAATGACGCTAGTTCAATTCTCAGAATTTTGCTTTTTTGCCCAGAATTCACTGATAAGGGTTAAGTATCTAGTTTTAATAATTTTATGTTACAATAATATGTAAATAATACAATGATGTCTATACATAGACTATGTCACAGCGTTTGTGCTGGAAATTGGCCCAGAATACATATAGAAAAATAATGTCATATTCGGATTTTGAATGATTAGAAGGTGTGTTACATACCAAGTAATGAACCTAAGTAACTCAAAGTAAGCATTGAAAATAAAAAGATTTTCAAAGAACGATTTGCGACGGACCCCCCAAAAGAGAGCTAGGATAGTCGCATCCTCAACAGTTTCGAAAAAACTCTTGGGCGCCGTCACTTTTCTTCCAGCAGCAACGAAATCTTTGTAAAGTAACGTTGATGAATTTTTGCAATTTTTTATAAAGAGAATAAACATCAAAAAGGTAACGTATTGGCATTTTGAAAGGAAAAATTTATTTAGAAAATTGGTTTGAATGCAAAATTCGTATAACTAGTTTTATTAAGATGAAGGTTTTGGCATCAATTTTGATGATTTTCACACACGCAGCAAGCACAAATGGGTCTGCCACATCTGTGACACTCCAATCCGCTGTGCCACTTATTCCACTTGATGTTAATCCGTTGGATAAAACACAAACAATTCAATTGATTGAAGAAGTAAACAAAGATGGAAAAATTGATAAGGAAGAACGTCAACTTTTGATACGTCTTGCACGTGAAAAGCGTAGGTTAGAACACATCGAGAGAAAGAAGGCAATACGAGAAGCTCGTTTGCTCTCTGGCGCCATCAGGAAGAAGCGAATGAGTTCAAAATGTGAGGAACATCTCCCATTGGTTGAAAACGGTCGCTGGAACTGTAATTCTCGAACTGAATCTTGCCAGTTAGAATGTGAACAAAATCTTATTCGGACCGGGCGAATCAGAAAGCAATGTAAATGTGACGATAATGATGAAAATTGCTCTCTGGTGCCATCTTACCCATCAACCTGTGAATCAGTTACGAGTAAGTCATTTCATCTAAACACTTATTAATGATTGCGGGCAATCCAGACTGATCTGAAGACCGTCCGGGTTGTACCTCGATACCCTAACGATTCAGATTTCAAACTAAAATCAACGTCAACTTAACTGTACTAAGATAACTTTTTACTAATCTCTGAACATTCTCTTCAGAAATTACCAAAGGTAATTCAAGCCCAAGCTTTAGTCATAAAAAACCACATTTTTGATGAAAACTTGAAAATGAGGAGAATTTCACATGTATAACTTACATCACGTGATGCCACATGGGATGCGGCCTACGCTCTCTCAAGAATAAACCTACGCTTTTTCTTGCCAAGACGATGTTCTAATATCGATTTGGAATTTGGTGCTATTCTAATAACAATTGATTTCCAGAATTAAATGTTACTAAATATTTAGGCAAAAATATGTCGGAAAAGGCAGTTGAAGAAATGTGGGAACAAACAGCAAGAGGATGTAAGTACAATTAGAAGTTCCAGGTCCGTCTGGTTCATAATATGACGCATAATATGGTATGATTCATCACATTTTTAATAGTCCCTGCCTGTTCTTCATTCACACTGGAAAATGGTTCTACCAGATGTTCCCAGGCAAATATGAGAAAATCAGTTTGTACTCACACATGTAATGATGGATATATTCTGGCATGGGTTTCAAAATAGAATGGAAAATATCGACTAGTCATATCACTATCAGTTTCTTTCGTTTCCAGTAGAACCGTTCTTTTAAAAAATGAGTCTCAAATTGGGTAGTCAATTGTCCAAGTCTCAGAAAGGAGGTTAAATACAAATTCTCCACCCAAAGTAGAACGAACTCAATTTCGTCCTTAGAATGAGGTCGTCAATGAGAGCTTTTTCTTAGCTTTTGATAATCTGTGATTATCTTTTATTATGTTAAGAAGTTCTAGAACAAGAGACTGGATTGAGTTAATTTATTAAGGTCACACTGCATCATACACGGCAGTTCATCGTGGCTTACGGTCGTTGAAAACGTTTCATAAAGTTCCTCTTATCAAATCAACCTATCGGAAGTAGAAAATTTATTTCTTTTAGATTTTGTCTTTTTATAATTTCCATGCGTGACTTGAGCCGCAGTTGCTCACATAAAATTCCCATGATAGAATATTTTGAAACCCATAAAGGTTGGTGAAACACAACAAAAATGTCTTTGCGATCGTGAAGGATGTCAATGGGGAGCAAACGGACTTAACTTCCTTCAAATGTCTGATGAACCAGATAATCCTGTTTGTAAACCAGCTCAATCTGTCAATTTCTGTTCCGGCTTGGCTCCTGCCGAGGTACCCACCGGAGTTACCGCAACTTGTTTAGACGAAAAGTATGATGTTGGTTCTAGATGCCAGTTAGAATGTTCAGACTCTGGTCAAGCTTTTAACGGAAAAATATTTGACAAGGAAAACACGTGACCAAGGATATCACGTGATATTTAACGTGAACGGACGGCACTTGTTCCTCTTAACATTTAAGGCTTCGGGATCCGTAGTATACATAATTCATGAAGTGATTTATGGTCAAGTGATTGACAGATTCGATATGGCTCCTGCTCCTGTCCGACTCCGGATACTTGTCGCTGGACATTTGACTTGGAAACATGCGAAGACGTAAACGAATGTGAAGTAAGTTATCATTTAAAACTTCCTATACGATAGAAATTCTATCGATCATTTATCCTCTGACAATACGGTAACGTCAACGGTAAAGGGATCTCTTGAGTCCATAGATGATACATTTCCTGGTGAAATATGGCTCTATAGACTATATATAATGAATGAATTATAGACTTGGAAATACATGTGGAATATTATTCGATAAAAAATAGGTTTTGTATGATGAGTTATTTCTGGTGATAAAATTTTTAGCCAAAAAATGAGCGCGTTTATCAAATCTAACGCTTTACTCAATCATAAAATTAGACGTTCTAAAACATTTTTTGCTTGAAATGTTCTTGCAACGTTCCATCGCAAATGATCAGGGGCTTATGGTCGATGGGAAGATGAGGTTTTCCCATATGGCGGAAATTTAGTTGGATTTACCACATTAAAACGAAATCCTTAAAGTCTATTTCAGCGAAATTCAAATGCATGTGGTGAGAACGCAATGTGTGTCGATAGAAAACAAGGCTTCGATTGTATTTGTAAATGTGGATATGTTAAAATCGACGGTGAATGTGGTATGTTTATTTCTATGGTTTTAACGGATGCATAACATATGCGGCATATGATATGTCATTCCACGCACGTTCTGATAGCGAGGCCCAAACTATGAACACTTATGAAATGCGTTCTAATTGCAATAAGTCTTCAATATTAAATTTTAAGTGCTTAAATCTCACAAGGATGAAAATGGAGAATGTTCACGAGGCTGGTCTGGAATGAGTTGCAATGATCCTGATAGGTCAAACACTTTTCCCTGTTATTACCGCGGTGCTTCTATTTTCAGGACCGAACTAGATTCCCATCATGAATTACTCAAAAAGCGTTCTCAGCAAAATTTCAAAATTACATTTATCTAAACCGGCTATAGAACTGCAAGTGAAATGGACTGTTCAAATCTCCAGTCTGATGGCATTCTAGAGCGTGCCACAATCCCTGGCGATACCCAAATTTTAAAACTCGCTGGTAATGCAATTTCTGATGACGTCACTCTCAAAGTAATTATGGAATCACTAGAGTCTGTTTACGAAGCACAGGAAATGGTCATAATATACAAATATTGTTATGTTAGGGAAAAATCTAAGTCAAAATAAATCAGTTAGTAATTATAGTTGTGAGACCAACTGTGTATCGATAAATGCCTATCATAATCCATGTAACATGGACTATGTATCAATGTATTTTGCCTAATTTAAATCAAGTTTGACATTCAAATCTAATGATTAAATACCTTTTACTCAAAGCATGATTACCACAGCTTAATAGTCAAGTTCATACACAGCTGTAGGCAGATGCATTTCAGACTTTTAATAGAACGCGCTAACTATATAGAACAATTTGCTTGTATCCTAAATAACAAAAGTAGAGCGCTTCATCGCATACCATATGTAAAAAACGTTGCTCGTATCCCATTGACACTATTTATGGATAGTGAGTCACTCACCGTATGCTATTTGGCTCGAACCCACATAAATTTTAGAAATGTGCATAATTTGTATCCTTACCGAGAACCGGAAAACGGTGTTTACGATTGTCGCATGTTCAAAAGTTAATTTTAGACACGTTTTATTTCTAATCAGTATCATTTTCAGTGATAAGATAGCCAGTAAAGAAACATCTATGCCGCATAACATGCTATTCCATGATAAAATGCATCGATATAAAAATATGCAACACAAATATTTTTCTCGAATTCTTCGCACAGTAGTTAATGATCTAAAGTGATGTCGACGAAAAAAACGTCACCAAGTTTTTTTGTCATCAACAACCGTTATCAAAATCGATAGCCATTAAGTTAATTTAGACATTGATGACCATTTTATTAGATTCACGGTAATGAGCTCGTTAACCTTGGAGAAGGAATGTTTTCACAAAATTGTAATTTGGAAGTCCTTTCACTGGGCCATGGCAATAAGGGGGTTCAGTTAGACCCAAACGTTTTTCTCGGAGCAAACAAAATTAAAATTCTCGACTTAGGGACTTGTTTAAACCTAAACAAGCCAATGACCCTAATCATTTCTAAATGAAACATTTTAAATCATATCATGATTTTTGATGAGTAGGAACTCGTTATATTAGTACTTGTATGTACATAAATAACAAAAAAAAATGAATGAATTAATAATGGTTTAAAAACAAGTTTAAAGGCAGTGCTGAAACTGTTATCAACGCTGAAATATTCTCGCCGCTGACTGGTCTACAATACCTCTTTCTCCAACACAATAATATTGACAAAATATCATCAAGGAACGTTTCCTTATAGTACATTTTATGGGTCGGATTAATGTATTTGTTTGCGTAACTGAATGTAGAATTTTAGAGGTTCCCTTGATCACTAGAGTGTTCATTATCGATTTCGTCATTTACCGCCACATGAAATGTTGCTGATCTCTATCTGAATTTTTAAATATTTGACTTAATGTAGATTAGTTAGATGTTCAATAATGTTCCTGTCGATCGGATGAGTATATTTAATGAGTATTCTAACTTTGGACGGATGGAGGTATGTTAATGAAACGCCATAAAGCCTTTTCAAGAACAACGATCTGATTGAGTACATTGATGCATCCGATTCAAATATTGAAGAAATCGCCGGAGACGCATTCCAAAATAATTCCAAGCTATCACAACTACTTCTTAGGTTTGATTAATTTATCATCATCCTTTGCTTTGAGTTCAACCTAAAATTTGAAAAATTTCTGAGATTCCAAAGGTTGAAAAAAAATTCGCAACAAGTTAGTGAAGGGGACAAGAAAAATGAAATATTTTTTTGAAATTAGTGAATATAGTAATGATTCGAACTGTATTTGTACTACCGGTACATGAAACCACCCTCTATCAGTAATGAATTATAAGATTACCGAAGTATAATCTTCCACGTCCATGAAGATTTGAATATAATTCCATTCATAACGTTCAATTTTAGGCAAAATGGAATTCGAACTCTTGAACCCGGAACATTCGATGGTGTTTCAAGTTTAAGTTTTATTGATCTTGGTAGAAATATGTTGAAATCTGTTGACTCATCAATGTTCAAATCAAATTTCAACGTTCGAATTGTCGATTTGGGTAAGTTTCTGAACAGGTTGAATGCATGATATAGGGGGGAACACATCGGACCAAGAGTCTTATGTGTGTCAGACCTAGACCAAACGCAACAGTCTGATTTGTTACCCCCTCATATATGCGTCGCGGAGATAATAAAATGACTTAAAAGCTCATTTAAGGGACATGATATGCTTATTTATTCTTATTTATGAGCTCTTTGAATGAGCCTTTAATTCGTCGATAAATCGTCATCCATTCACTTCTAACTTTTAAGTCTGACGTCATCTCGGTCACTTTAAAGCACTTTGAGACTCTTCTAACCACCTCATTTAGACTCAAACAAGCTGGTCAAGATTTGTTCAAACGCTTTCGACGCTCAAAAGAACTCACTCATCGCAATCAACCTATCTGATAATGGTGCCTTGCCAGAACAACTTACAAAACATTTCTGCAACGATTCTTATTGCGATGCCACGATTAATGATTTCTATGAATCACTTGCTTCCTACGGAGACGAATGCTGATTTGACCACCTACCGGTACTAAGGCACTGTCATTAATTTGACCACCTGGAAAAATAACCTGTTGATAAACTTCTGTTCATTCCAATTTTTTTTTTTGAAAATGTAAAAATAGATTTTTTGTAAATACACGGAGACTATAGATTTATATTTACTTTGCATCCGACATTCCGACTCCAATTTAAGGGCCTGTCAATGGGGGTCAGAATTTACAATTGATATTGTTATCCCAATAAATATAGGAAAAATCAGTACGGTCGATAAAAAGAATCGGCTCTCTGGAACCTCGTGTTCGCGCGCTAGAATTAAATTAAATTAATTTTATACTTAAAATCGATGTTTAGCCCTTCACTGTAAACTTTCAGTTATGATTTTATGATTGTTCTGACGGAGAGTCAACCTTTTTAGCATCGAAGAAACTCTTAAAACACCTTATATGTATTCTTAACTTGGTTTAACTTCCGTTGCGATACCAAGTTAGTTGCGTACAGTCTAAATTATATATTTTTTACATGATAAGGTAAATCCGGTCTGAACGTGTTCGTATATATTTAGAGAAAACAAAATCTTCTGAGAGACGGAACTTGTCTCAGACAGAGCCACGAAGCCTTCTTGGCGCAGTTGGTTAGCGCGTCAGTCTCATAATCTGAAGGTCGTGAGTTCGAGCCTCACAGAGGGCATTTTGATTTATCCTGATACAAACTCATGAGATGTCCGTCCCGGACTCCTGGGATCCCGGGACCGAAACATTTTTCATGTCGAGCCAAATTACGTTTTCATGGTAGTTTCAAATTTTTGAAAGACGAAGTTCGATTAATTTTCGAAATTTCGATCGTTATCACATAAGGAGCAAAGGTGTCAAGTGTCCCAAGAACGGTGGACGACTGTATGCTATCACGATATATAAATTGATTATCCCTTGGCAGACAACGCCCCAAACAAATTGAACTTAGCGAAGGATATCGCCGTAACATTTATAAGGATATGTATGTCAAAAACATTCTGCTTTATCTTGTCTTGAACATGCATTATTTATTTTATAGGTGGGATGTTGATTGAGCTTTTTCTCCTGAGATCTTAAACTATATACCGGTTCTGTTCATAATATATTATGAAATGAATCATTTCAAATGATTTAATACGTATTCGAACGTTTTTCACATTCAATTTCATCAAATCCGAGATGTCCAGTAAAATTAGAGAACTAAGATTGAAAGTATTTTGACTACGGATTGTTCTTGAAGCCACTTGTACAAGGGTGTACTTTAGCGAGCTTAAAAATGCATTTAAATGTTCGCTTAGAGCCATTTTCACGTATTGCAAAACGTAAAATACTTTCATCCTATAAAACACTGCTTGGTTTTGAATCCTTGGGTGTTTTCGGTCTTATTTACATATGTAGAGGCCTCTATCCAAAATGCATTATCAGAGTGTCACTGCTTCATGTTCTTTTTATATTGGAGAAGCTGAAACTTCTTATGTCCAAGTATGATGCAATTATACTTGAAGGATCCCAGCGACGAATAAGCACCAGCAGTTGCAAGGATCCATAATTTTTATATTTTTGACCATCGTATGAAGAATGAAAAATGGCACCTACCGTTGAAGCGTCCAAGGGCCGAGAAATCGTCGAAAATGTCTCGAAATTTGCGAAAATTATTTCTTTATCGCAAAGAACATTCAAAACCTGAGGCTTGGTAAACGAACCCGCACTATAAACGGACTTTTTGGGGTACTTTTATGCCACATGAAAGAACACCGAGGTTATCAGGCTATGCGTAGGTTGAATTCCGGGATAAGGAATCGAAATAACTTTTTTGTGAGCGCGATTTTTTTATTTCCAAAAATTGGAAATGATTCAGTGAATCATGCTGATTC